>VYZP01025199.1:0-12380 GCA_013400635.1 Hypocryptadius cinnamomeus
GATTTAGATTAGATGTTAGAAAGAAATTCTTTAATCAGAGAATGGTCAGGCACTGGAACAGGTAGCCCAGAGGAGCTGAAGATGCCCCATCACTGGAAGTGTTCAAAGACAGGATGGATGGAGCTCTGAGCAACCTGACCGAGTGGAAAGTGTCCCTGCTTGTGGCAGGGTGTTGGAGCCAGAAGAATTTTGAGGCCCCTTCCAACCCCAACCATTCTATAATTCCATGATTCTATTATAGGTTTATATTAGCAAGTGGCATTTAAAGAAAAAGAAAAAAAATCAAATATTTCATGCTGGAGAAGGAATGTCCCAAACAGGGGTGTTCAATAGTAAAAATTGCTAAAAATAAGTTTTGTATCTTCTAACTTTTTGTTAGCAGCAGATACTAATTGTATCTTCTAATCTTTTGAAGAAGCAGTGGAAAAACTCATAACTGTCAAAAGAATGTCCTTTTTTGATTCATCTAAGTATTCTAAATACAATAAAGTGATTCCTTAAGGCATTATTTCAGTGACAGTTATAAAATGAAATATTTTGAAATATTGCATTTTATGAAAAAACCTAAGACTTTGTCTCCTTGTCTTGTTCAGAATAAAACCAAACTTCAGAACTTCTAGTGTTTCATAGACTTGCTTAATAAGAATATGTGTGACAAAACTATTTCACCACTGCTTTTAATGAAGCATTGCAATCATAAATGTTCAAAATGTGTTAAATCTTGTTTAGGATACATGTGGATACTTAATAGGGAGATAACATTTTAGTTCATAACTTGACAGAGTACAGGAAGAGGATTTACATATTAGTGGTACTGGTGTTTCCTGAAGAATGGAATAGAAATCTCACATGGTTATAAAAGCCTGGTTCTTTATTGTCCACAAACGTAATTTGTGTGGGGAAAATAGTGGAGACTGTCCACTATGGGAGTTACTTGCGTTTGTGGGAAAACATCCCTCCAAATTAGAAATAACTGTGAATTAATTTATTGTGCGTTGTTTTTCTTACAAGCTTCAGTAATTATAATGAATATGCCGTAGGTAAAGTACAACATTATTACATCAACTTTTTATAAAGCTGGTTTTTTGGTTTTTTTACTAACTTTGCCAGATAGTCACTGAAATTCAGAAACTCAAGATATGATCTGTTTAGTTTAAGCTAATCTTTAAGTGAACCATTGGAGATTGTTCCATGTACTGTTAGCAATCTTTTTCTATGGAAACATTCCACACATATAGTTTATGAGCTGGCCTCACTAGTCTCTGGCTTGCTCTACATTTCCTTGTACTTTGCATTCCCATGAATGAGAATGAACTATTATTTATTCTTGGCGCTCCCAAGAATGGAGTGAAGGAGTAACTTAACTTTTGCCCTCGGTGTCTCCACCTCCTCCAGTCAGAGCAGATGTCACAGGCATGTGCTAGCTTTCAGCCATCCTTATTATGTCTTAATCATGTTCTGAACTTACTCATTCCCAGGAGTCAACAAAGAGTAGTCAAGCAGTAGGAGTAGTTATGGGAAAGAAGAATAAATAGTGCAGATGTCAGGAATTAAATCTAGACCATATTTAAAATGTCTCTGGCCTCTCCTGGAGCCCAAATCTCAACTGCTCTCTTCAGAGCCCCAGTCCAAAGGTTTAAGTGTTCTGGCATCAGCCCTGGATCCAGCTCTGAACCAACAAAAGGGGTTCTCAGCTCTGGGCTGTGCCCAGTAACCCCAGAGCAGCCTCACCTCACTGATGGGAGTGCAGGGATCTCAGTGAGCTTCCCCCAGGGAACACCACCTTGCTCTACAGTCCAGTCAGGATCTGAGCTTTACCAGAGGGAAGGAGAGAGGTGGGTAATCAGCATGGTGTCAAAATGTCCTGAGTTGGAACCGACCCACAGGAATTACTGAGTCCACTTCTGCCCCTGCACAGGATGGTCCCAAGAACCACACTGTGTGTGTCTGAAGGCACTGTCCAGATACTTCTTGAAATGTGCACTTGAATTCTGTCAGGGTTGGTGTTGTGTTGTATTCTTTGGAGAGCCTCTTCCAGTGCCCAAACACCAAAAGGGAGAAGAATCTCTTCCAAGTATCTAACCCAGACCCTCTGACAGCTTCAGGCCATTTCCTGAGGTCCTGTCACTGGCCACCAGAGAGAAGAGATCAGCACCTGACCCTCCTCTTCCACTCATGAGGAAGTTGCAAACCACAAAGAAGTTTCCTCTCAGTCTCTTCTTCTCCAGGCTGAACAGACCAAGTGACCTCAGCCACTCCTCATAAGGCTTCCCCTCAAGGCTCTTCACCATCTTTGTCATCCTCCTTTGAACATCTGATGTTAGCTTTATATCTTTATATTGTGATGCCCAAAAGTGCACACAGGACTCAAGGTGAGGCCACAGAAGGGTAAGTGACAATCACCTGCCTCCGCTGCTTGGAGTGAAGAACAGGAAAAAACAGCAAAAACAGGCAGGAAGACCAAGAAGTGACCTGGTAACCAGGGAGAGGAGGAGTTCTGCCCTGTGGAGAAGCCACGCAGGAGAGCAGGGCTTCCATTACCTGCCGTGTAAATTCCATATGGCACACGCTGCTGGTTTGCAGGATGGCCGCCAGATGCCACCAGTGAACCAGGAATGAATTTGGTTTGGCTCTTTTATTTCTCTCAAGAAGCTGCAGGAGGGACCTGCTGGGCTCTGGGAACGTTCGATGTTGTTCCTGAATAGTTTTTGGTTCCTTCTGTGAAGGTGACAAGAGTATTAAATTGCAGACACTTGAAAATTCATAGCACAGATGTAAAAATAGCAGAGCCACTGGGCCAAATCTGTGCCTTTGGTCATAACAAGCCTCTTCAAAATATTTTAATCCTTAAGCAACTTCATTGTTCTGGCTAACAACTGGCTAAACAATACTATCTGAGAAATGAACAAAGTCCATAAAAATTATTTTCATTTTGACCCAGTGTTTGATTGAATTGCCTCTTCCCTCCCCCCACTTTTTTTTTCTTTTTTTTTTGTTATTTGTAAATATGGATGGTTAATTACAATGGTTAATTGTAAAAAAGATGTTTTTCTTCTATTTTATTTTTATCTATATATACAGTCTCATGATTGAGACTCAATTAAGCTTAAAATTGATGAGGTTATTTTTATGCAAATATTTAATCATCAATTTTTTATGGGGAATTTTAACCCATCATGAACTTCAGTTTGGCAAACTTTGTATTTGCAGGAAGAATTACACAAAATCCATTTGGAAATGTCATCAAGATTGACTTTGAAATTACAGCTTTTGTTCACTTCATTTCCAAACAGCTAAATAAAATACAATGATGGCATAATAATTGGTATCTGAAATTAATAACCCATTTCCAAATCTATGAATAGCTCAGTTGTTATATTATTGTTTATTTTTGTTTTTAATAACAGGTATGCAGTTATATCTATGATAGTAAAAATATTGTAATACATATATTGGACTATCAAACATGTTGATCATCAAAGAATACACAACATCCATAATCCAGAACCAAAGAGTTTCTGCACTTGACCACTTCAGCATGAAAACAAACTAGCAATATAAATCAAACATAAGCTCCTTTTTACAGAGAGTAATACTTACATAATTTTAACACACTGGAATGATTTGCAACAGGCTCTGGATGTTATTTCCAGCTTAAGTAACATATTGGTATTAGTATAATAAGCTGTTGATATACAAATACTGTTGCAGCATATGCTGCAATCCAGACAGCCACAATACACAGAGTATCACCATATCATCAGAAAGCTTCAACCCATACAGAGTAACACATCAACACTTCGGAAGGCTTCAGGTGTCTGCCCATACAGAATAACATCATACCACATCAGAAGGCTACAAGCATGTGCCCTTCTTGTTATGTAGCACAACATTTTATACCCCTCATGTGCATGCACTGCACCTGTGTGCCCTCTGTTCCTTTGGTGGTTGGTCAGTGCCCCTGGGCACTCCATGGCTCATTGCTGTCAGTGCTGCTCACCTGCTTTTCACAGCTGGACCCATTGGGGATGAGGCTCAGCCACAGCCCCACTCCCAATTACCACAAAATGTGTGCCTACAAAATACCATTTTTGTTCTGCAAAATTCTACAGAAAATGCCCAGAGTAGAACAGTAGCAATGCAAACTGTCTGGTCACCTCAACTGTGTCTCAGTCTCCTTAATTAAACAGGGAGATGCTTGATCTGTTATTAGATGTTCACATTAGATAGTCTCAGCGACCATTGGAACATGATTCCTGCCTGTTTCCTTCTCTTGCAATGAAGCAGCAAGTGGCTCTCTAAAAGTGGGTTAAGTTTTAAGGGAAGCAGCTGGCCTTGGGACAAAACCACACAAAGTTCTTGTTGGTTGTTTTCCACTGAAGCTGTTTTCCAACAGGATATTGGGTTTTCTTTAGAAGGACATTTTTTGGAAGGTACCTGCTTTCTGCAGACAAATTAATCTTTTATTTTTGTTGGAAAAAGAGAACACCTGACAGCTGAAAACCCTTTGGCTGGAAACAAAACAAAGCAGAGACTTGGAAATGCCCTCCAATGTTTTACATCATATGTCCAAGTCAGGCTGCTGCCCTGTACTGCACCCCAACAGTCTGGACTGCAGGGTGGGGAGGCACTGGGTTGCAAAAGCAGGAAAAGGGGAAATCCCCGCTTCTACAAATCCCAAAGGGAGGCTTTTAAGCATTTTTTTTTCAGGTTCCAACTGAGGTTTGTTATGAATAGCCTCAGATGTTTTCTTCTGGTGTTTTTTTAAATAGGAAAAGCATGTATTTGTAACCTTTTTTGTTATTTTGTTTCAAGCACCCTCCTTGCACAGAACAGCTCAAGTGACTAGAGCCAGGCTGGGATATCATCCTGCATGTGGGGCAGGCTAAGATCTGGCAGGGGGAGCTGGGGTTGGACAGAGCCTGAAAGAAGTGGGCAGGGCTGTGGGGACAAGGACATGGCAAAGCCCAGCCAGGGTGGCAGGTCAGTGAGCTCCCGATGAGCAGGGCAAGTGTCCAGAGATGGGCCTGGCTGCGATGGTCAGAGGCTGGTGGAGTTCAGATTGCTCAGGGTGGCTGCTCTGGGTTGCAGATGCAGAGATGTTGCTCTGCTGGGGGAGACTGGGACCAAGATCCCAGAGAGTGGCTTAGGATCCTGGTGAAATGAAAGGCCACAGGAGATGAGGGCAGGGCTTTGAACAGTTTGGACATGCAGGAATGCAACTTCTATAACAGGAAAGTGATGTAACTCTTACCTGTGAGAACCACTGGGAAGTTTTTTTGCTTCTCTGTTAGTCAGGCTCAAATGAATTTTATTCCTTGCCAAGAATTTTGCTTTTGGACTAACTGTGCTTATCACTTCCACAAGACTTTTCTCTTTTGGGTCTCTGATGTTCTGGATTTAATTTTAGCCCTAATTCTTTTTGCCCCTGCCTAAATCACAGCATTGTTCACCTAAAACCATCCACGTGACTGTTATTAGTAGATAAATAATTTCCTTCCAGTCCTCCTTCAGTTCATTTGCAGCTAACAAATGCCATCTAGTGGTTCTTTCGGGCTTAATCGAGCATCTAATAAAATACAGCAACTTGGTGTTGTATGAGTAAGAATCATAAATAGTTAATACAGCAAAGAGGACTCTGTGCTTGGGGCATGCTAAAGTTATCTCACAGTTTTTGTGGGCTAAGACATAAATAAATACATATTGATCTGGTTGTGTTGATGTATGATGTTTCCTTATCACTCATACCAGTTACATAACCATCAGTCCTAATCAAGTTGGTGCAGCCACACTCCATTTTCTGAATAAAATTTGTATATACACAGGGGAGCTTCTCCACACACCTATTTTTTCTCACTCTTGTAAACAAATATTGTGATTCATGGAAGATGTTTCCATTTAATTAAGCCAGTGACTCAGGCATTCAATTAGTGCAAATTCATTACACAAAAAAAAGATTTACAAACCAGAGATTTGCATAAACCATGAAGGGCTGTTAAAAACATTTGAATCCAGAGATGAAAGTCTACCTACAAAGTGGACTGTAGAGATTACACACGTTTGTAAAGTCATAATCTGTACTGGCAGTAGTTATAGAGAGAATTTATCACTCCTCAGGATTATAATGTACAAGATTTGAAAGAAGTATGTTTTCACAATGCACGTATTTAACTCGTAGGATGCATTGCTGTAGGATTCTGACCACAAGTGTATATGAGTTTAAAAATGAGCTCTGACAAATTCATCTGACATAGATCCATCCTGGGATGTACGGGTATGTGTGTGTACCATGCCTGGATGCACTGCCTAGCTCAGGATTTCCTGTGGTGCTGAAAGTAGGCAGGATTTCCATTACAAAAAATTAGCCTATATTTGTCTCACTTTATGTGATTTTTGCCTGAGAAATAAGTTACTGATGATCATCTGGTAAAAGGCTCTGGACTTTGCTTCAGGCCTGGATGTCAATTCTGACAGTCTTATCTGGCTCAGAGACATTGTAAATATTGGCTGATTTAAGAGATTTCCTTAATGAAGTGCATCTAATCCTTTACCGGAAGGTATCAGATATCCACAGTTTTTATGCATTATATGCACTGTATATACACTCATTCATTAAAATTCTGACTTATTTCACACTTCCCCTTTTGACTTTATTTCTTTTTCCCATTTAATGTGTTCATCAATCTCCTTTCTGGCTTGACTAAACAAAAATGCTCTCCATACTGAGATAAGCATCTCATTTGCCAACGTGTGGTGTATGAGTAAGGTGGTAAAATAAAAGACTTTTGCCTGTTCCTACTTTGTGTATAATAAACTACAGAACAAAGATTATAAGTAAAATTACTCTGAGGTTTGTTCTTTGTGACTGGTTTAATGAATCACTTTTCGCACAGCATGAAGAGCATCTGCCAGGTGAAAGATGAATATCATGAGCTTGTTCTCTGTAGTTCATCCTGTGCTAACTCTAAAGAGAAACAGACTTAGAGCAGTCTCTTAGTCTCAATTTATCCTAGAATAGATTACATTCCTACATAATGAGGTTAATTTAGAAACAAAAGTAAATTACTGAATGTGGAATAATAGTGCAGTAATGTCACCTGTGATTTCAGTGAGGATGAGGAGTCACTCAGCAGCATTACAACAGGTCATGTCTTTTCACAGGCTGGAAAAAGCCACCAAATCCTGAACAGGTAGCAGCCACCAGGATATTGTGACACCAAAAAAATTGATGATGAATTCAGTAGTCGTCCTGGTTCTGTGGGGGTGACACCTGTGGCCTCTGACTGGGAAGTAAGAAATGTCTTGATGTTGTTTTGGTTTCCACTGAGCCACCACTTATGCAGGGGTCCAACCCAAGGGGGATCAGTGGTGGCACCAGTGACCTGGCAGGTTATCTTTGCTCTGGGGGAACTACAGCCAAATAAACTTTGGACTGTACATACACTGTGCTCACTGTTGAGTTGCTTGCATTGAAGCAAATTAAGGTTCAAAAAGGTCTTCTGTTAAGTAATTTATAGAAGAATCAGGAAATGTTTTGAGATTACATGCAAATATTTTTTTCTATATAAAAGCCGTAGGTGAGACCATTCCAGCTTAGATGTGCAAGGGCCAGATGTGACCTCTCCTATATCACAGAGTATACCAAGACAGCTCTCTATTCAGTCCTTTTCTTCTGACTGCATGCTTTGTCTCATCTCAAAGAACACGGGTGAAGTAAGGGATAGAACTGAGCTGTCAAGTTCTGCCAAACCCCAGAATACAGCAAACTCTCTCACCTACTCTGACTCTTCTTAAATACATTTACTGCCTCTTCTAAAGTAAGTTTAATGCAGTATGTGCTTCCCTGATTGACAGAAGGTTTTGCTACTTAGTAAGTTAAAGACCATAACCAGAAGAAGAAGTGGTTAAAACTCATTCTTGCCTGAGGAGGTTTGAAAGTTTAATGTCCTACCTCCTGGCAAGATTCATGACTGTGATGATGGGAGGTTCATAGTTCACTCCTGCCCATAGGACTGTACCCCTGGGCAGAGGCATTGCCTGGCCCATCCAACTCAGCACTGTCCTATAGCCCCCATCCCACTTTCACAGTGCTCTTGAGCCACTGTTCATTCCCCTGAGCAATACCTGACCCTGCTGTAGGACAGCAGTGATTCACCACCCCAGGGGAAAATAAAAATTAACAAAAAATCCTTTTATGTATATTTTCTTGGTTTGCTTATTGATTATTACCTCTAAGTTTATTCATGTGATTTCTCAGGAATGCAAAGTATCTATACAGAGTCTTGTCTGGAAAGAGTGATTGATGCAATTTTACATTAAATACACTAAACAGTTCATGAGGTTAAAAGGATAACATAATAAACACATTTCCCAAACTCACACTTTCTCAACTGTTTACATTCATATCCATAAAAGAAACAAAATCTGATTAATGGAACTACCCTGGTAGTTTTCATATTAACTGATCAAATCCCCCTTTCTAGACATGAAAGTCATAACATAAGTTAAATGTATATTTTACAAAGTTGTCATGATTTTTATGGTGGAATTAGGGTCACTAATGAGTTTCAGCTCCATTTGACCTGCATAAGTGTAGAAACAGCCTTTTACAATACTTTCTCTGTATTTATCCACATCTTCAGTGTGTTTAAACAAGTAGTTGAAATAACAGCCACAGTGAAATAAAAAACCCAGCAGGGGCGAAAATGTATCAGATTAGCAGGTTATATTTATGGTAACTGATTTTCCATATATTCAGATGGATACACATACTCTAAATCAAATAAGATATTTCAGGAATCTTGAAAAATTAATCAGCTTTCAGCATTTGGTTCTCAGAGGATAAATGGAGAATTAAAGGTCTAGCCACATCTGCTGATTTCATATATGCTGTTATAGTGTACTGTAACTATTGAAATAAGATATGATGAGCCAATGCATCTCCTGAAAAGAATGAAAATAATATGATTCTCATAATTATGTATAAGACACTTTTGGAATGGGAAGATATGAAAGCCCTGTGGATCACAATTAAAAAAAAAAAAAGAGTGGGGATTTTAAATATTTCTGTGATTTGAATATGAAAAATGGAATTAAGTGAGAGTTTCTAGGAATGAGAGTCTTAAGGGATATTTTCTATTAAATTAAATTCTATCTGACTCATTTCTCAGAGCAGGGAGGAATATTGAGGTTTCTATAGGCAGGAGGAGATGAACAATAATTTAAAGGCCTTGTAATAGGTTTATTTCTGTTCTGGTATAATGTTAGCATTAAAAAATATCTCTGACTCTAGAAAAGCTTATTTGATAGCAGGTACCTTTTGTGCCTCTGCAAGATCATGATTGGGTAAATACATTTCAGACACCAGCCCCCAAATTTCATGCAAAGATAGAAAACATGCAAATGATAGCATTTTGTATCCAAGCCTATGCTTAGGAAAAGACAGTTGCTCATAACACTCCATGATTGGTTTAGATACTGATATGGAATAGGGAAATGAAATAAAATACCAGTCTGTTCATCACAGACAATACAAAAATGTTAAAGAACTACTGAGAAAGAGGTGATTAAGCAGTCTGTATCAGAAAACATGTACAGACAAGTAAGAAAGGCAATTGATCCCACAAGTTCAGATAACAGATGCTTTAAAAGGTTTGAAGTTGAAAAATAAAGGATATTAAATAGAAAACACAATGGCATTTAAAGCATTTTAACAGAGCTATTTTTAAACTGAGTTGTAAAATCATTGACTGTAAGACAATGCATTTGCTAAACATGAGCAGAATGATGCAGAGCTTACCTTTCTCTGAAAAACCACAAACTCTTACAAATGAGCTAAAAATATT
Source organism: Hypocryptadius cinnamomeus (assembly GCA_013400635.1). Lineage (NCBI taxonomy): Eukaryota > Metazoa > Chordata > Aves > Passeriformes > Zosteropidae > Hypocryptadius > Hypocryptadius cinnamomeus. The sequence goes on from VYZP01025199.1 coordinate 9,846, forward strand.
TTTTTAAATTTTATATTTTAATAATAGGTGTATTAGTTCTACAAATGTAATCTAAAACCAGGGAGTTTTATCACCCCACTGAGAGAGTTTGAAAGTGAAAACACATGTTACCTTTTGAGGATCCAAGGTGGATAAACATAATTTGTGAAAATGGTAATTAGCACAGACTTTTCTTATTCTCAATGACAATCTGATATGTGCTGGAGCACAGTCAGGTACACAGACACACAGCAGTACTTTGGGATCTCTGCCTAAGTGCAGAATATGGGGTGTTGTCTCAGTGCTGTCACATCTAAGGTTTGCAAAGTTGTATAATTCAGGATCCTGCCTGGCAGCTCTGCCATAGCTCTGTGTAAGCTGTAAATTACTGCAGTGGGATAGTCTCCAAACCACTCTTATGGCTCTCAGATGAGCATCAGGACTGCTTTCTTCCTGTCTTCAGCAAGCAGATGAAAATTAGCATTTTCTTTCATTAAGCATTTTTTTTTTTAATACTTGTAAGAGCCATGGACTGTAATCTCTTGATGGGTCACTGTGAGGGGATAGCTATATATATGGCTGAGAGTGAATATTTAGCACATAAATTGATAAAACACAGCTGTGACTGATTGACAAAGAAAATCTTGATCAAAATTTGAATGAAGGTATTAAACAAGACTAGAAAACATACAATGAACAACCACCTAATTACTGCATAAAGGCAAATTCCCCTGGAAAGTGGAATACATGATCATGAATCATCTTGCCTCTGAATGATGACAATAAACTATTTTCCTAAAGAAAACCTTTCAGTATCAAAGAAACTGTAACCCATAGGGACTGAGAAACCTGCAGAGCTGGAGATTCTACCATTGGGTTGAACCTAAATTCTTGCTCACTGAAGCAATTTAGACAGCATTAATAAACTGTGCTCAAAAAAAATTTTTTTTTCTCTCTCAGGACTCTTTGAAACTTCCACTGACACCTTTCAATTCCCTCCAAGTTCTGTTCATTAGAAGAATTTAAGGGTGCTTTTATACCAAGGGCACGTGAAGGCAGAAATTAAATAAATAATAGCCTAGATATTAGACTTTATGTTTTGTCAATGTATATTTATCATTTTGCAAAGAACTGGACTGTTATTAATCAACTTTATTGGGGTCATAAAAGACCTGATCAGAGAAGCGATTTGTCCCTGGCTGTCCAGCTGCAGAAACATAATCCAGGAGTCCTAAATATTGATGCCAAGAACATCCAATCTTACATGTCTTTTATACCAGTTTTAAAAGTCTTCTGGCAGAAGATGAAAGGTGCTGTAAAAATATTAAACTATACAATCAAAAGCCACCTTTTTCTAGTACATGTACGATAGTCTAGGATGGAGGTCCCAGTCTGACAGATGTTCCATACAATGGGAGCTGTCTTCAATACTGACTCGATTGTTTTTTAAAAGAAATAGAGTATTTATTAGATTTTCATATCCTTAAAGCCCTGTAATTCAAGATTAAAATTGCTGCAGAGTCTCAAGAAAAATCATGAGGTGTGAGAGTTGTATGAAAGTTTATGAATGCCACATCATGTTTGAACTCTGTCATATTCACTTAAACACAATGTAAAGCTGATGTATTGTTATTAATACACACAAAGGAGAGGTTTTTTTAAATAATAAATTTTTACAGATGTAAATTATACTAAATTTGAATGAGATCTTGTTACAGATTTGAATGAAATCTTCACTCTCAGACCAGGACTTCCCAATCAGATTTCAATCATTGTTTTCAATGTGTGTGCAAGTTCCTGTGTCTTGCATAGGGTTTTGGATGGGAGACACAATCTGAGAGCATCACATCTGAGTGCTCCTGTCTTAGCACTGCAGCTCCATCCCCACCAAATTTCCACTGTTTGATAAAATCCTGATACTCTTTTTTATTAATTAGTCTCATCAAAACTATTTCTCTCTGACTTTTTGATAATATGCTGCTCCAAGATCTACAAGAGCGCAAAGCACATAAATTTTTTGCTGCAGAAGTGACCATTTTAAGAAATTTTTTCTCTCTGCTCATCTACGTTTATGATTTATCACACCCCTCAGTCACACTAATTCACTGAAATAAACAATGACTTCAGTAGAAAAACCTGCAAACTAAAGCACCGGAGACCAAAGTAATTCCTTTTCTCACTTCACAGCATGACACATAAAAGGGGCAGGGAACTGTAGCCCAAGGTAGCAGCCAGTGGTTAAGAATAGGCTGGAATATTAAAGAAAACCTATAATGCGGAGACAAAATGTATGCAAAGTTGTACTATTAAAAGAAAAAAAAAAATTGACATAGTTGGCTGAGAAAANTATTAAAAGAAAAAAAAAAATTGACATAGTTGGCTGAGAAAATTTTACCTCAAGAGAGGAATCCACAGGAAATGTGCTAATTCACTACTCTAGCATTTTGGGCCTAGCATAAATTTCTTTCTTATGAAAATTTATACAGCAACAGGCCACAGGATGAACTTTCATTTTGCTTCTCAGTAGATTGGTCTGAAGGTTTTCCTTAGAGAAAA
>VYZP01025201.1:0-15492 GCA_013400635.1 Hypocryptadius cinnamomeus
GACTCAGATAAAACTCTGTACATAAGCACTTCTCTGTCTTGCAAGAGTATATAAGAGAAAAAGAGCAGCAGATTTCGTTATAATTGTCAGTTCTATTCAGATAAGCACAGAGTGGTACTGTTCCCTCACATGGAGCATTTTCTGCAGTTTATAAGGCCATTTGGAAATGTGAGCAAGCTGGCAGTTTATTACCAGCTGCACTTCACAGAGCAGGGATGGGGCAAGCAATTTCCATCCGAATTAGAATGAAGGGATGGCAGCCTCCCACTGCCAATAACCACATGGTCCAGGAGGTTGGGTAAAAATTCAGGTTAGAGGAGCCCCATATTGCTGCTAACTTCAGCAATGGACTTAGAATCTCTACATTTCCCACTAACTTTATTTTTTAAAGTATTGGGTACAGCAGTGTCCAGCAAAATCTCTCTACAGGAACTGCTACTTGTCAACAATTTTAAATTAACATTAATATTGATAGGTCTTAATTAATATAAATTAATACTAGAAGTTTATTATAAACAACCAGGACAGCAGACATCATAGATGCAGCCAACCTGAGTTACCAGGCTCACTGAGATTGAGTCTGAGCCTCTGGACATTAACAGAAGTCTGTACACAAAATTTCTCTGGTTCATTTTTAATTTGGGGCCAAGGTGAAGCCTGAAGTACCTCTCTTCCTAAATAGAGATCTATTCTTCTCAAGCTTCTACCTTCAACCTCTGGCAAAATTAGAAAGTGCTGTGTGGAAATTCAACCACGTGGCTGGAAGAATTCTTCAGATGGATCTGAAGGAGGAATTCAGAGGAATGCTGGAGCAGCAGATACTCCGAGCAGTGAGAAAAACCTGGAAGCTGCTCACGGTTCTGCCAGTCCCATGCTGCCTGTTAAGGATAAGATGGCACTAAAAGTGGGTCACAAGTGTACCACTTTGTGAGAATTGAGCCCTAAACAATTAAAGCAGAGCTGCTGGAATAACCAGTGTGTGAGGAAGAAATGAGAAAGGTTAAATATTTGATGGAGTGGTGTCTAAGCAGCCCATTAGTATTTTGCCCCTACTTCATGGCTTTCCTGAGAAAACTTGTAAGCTCAGCAGCAGCACTTCAGTAGCACTGTCTGCATACATAAAAGCAGTCTAGTGAAACTTGTGACCAGAAAATCTGCATGAAACTGAGAGCAGGAGATAAGTGAGAGAGAAATTTTAAACATGTACTGTTTGATCACTCGGGAATGAGTTATTTCCTTGGTTTGCCTGATTCAAGGTAATAACCCAAACTTCGAGCTCCCTCAAGTTCTGGCTGTTACCCACCCAAACTCCAGTACAGTTATTAAATGTCTTACCAACAGCTGCCAACTTTTACAGCCTGAGTTCTGTCTCTGAAGTGTGAATTCCTCAGCTGTGGGTTTTTTCACTTCAAATCTGTAGTTCCATGCAGGGAAGCAATGGTGCTGGTGTTGATGGTGATTTCACAGGGGGCACTGAGGGCAGCCCTCCTTCCTGGGCCAGGAGGAGGTGGTTCTGTTTCCCAGACAGGCTTTTGGGACCCAGCCAAAACTAACACTGCTCTGGATTCTGTGCCACGCTTCAGATGAGATGCTGGAGATGTGGGTTCATTGCTGCAGATCTCACTGAGTGTTTTGAAAACAGATGGGGATAACCAAGGATTCCTGGCCAGCATCTCCCCATCACACTGCAATCAACCTTCTGTCAGCAGCAATGGGATGGCATGCTGAAACCCATTTTACCAGCCACTGCTGCTCATATCAAAACTGTCACTCATGGCAGTCTCCTGCCACTGCTGCCCTACCTTAACCAACAGAATTCCTCAAGAGATGCTGCATGATTTCAAACTTCACTCCAGACTGTGCAGAGAGTCCTTATTCTGTCCTTTGAACCATCTCCCATCTCATTTTCAGCTGAGGCAAGAGCTCAGCGCAGTCACTGCTTCACTTCAGGTAACTGTGGAAGCAGCTCAATTTGTCTCCAGTGAAACTTTCAAAGAGCTTGGCACTGGTATTTTTTAAATAAATAAGACTTTTCAAACAGTACAGAAAGAGCTATGAAAAACCAAAATCAATGATCACATGATCAAATGTTTTGCTGAGTAGCAAAGTTGCTTTGAAGTTTCTTCAATGCTCCACAACAGGGAATTCCAGCTTGGCCTAAGCTAGAAATATCTTTCCATAACCCAATAATATGGTTTCTTTTCAATTAGTTAATTATAGAACCATATTCTTATTTTACTTTCCTTTACTGAAAAGACAGGCACAAGAAAATTTCTTGTACAGGGCTTTCATGCCATTTTGATACCTCTATTTCTACATAAAAATCTCAAAAAAAGGCAAAAAAATCCTTTTAAAAAACACTGTAGTAATTTTCCTGATGGCTTACAAAATCCAGTCACTCCTTTAGTTCTTTCTGATTACTTTTTCACAGGAGGAGAAAGATATCACAGACTAGGAAGCATGAAAGGAAAGGAGAAGATAATCCACACTGCAGACAAAAATCTGCAGGATTTTGCTGGAATAATGGATCCTGACCACCAAACAGAATGGAGTTCAAGGGCCTGCCTTCTTTTCCACACACACTCCAATGAAACTGCATTTTCACAGCTGGAAAGCGTGGAGTTTGTTCAGTGCTTCTTTCTCTATGCTTCTGTGCTTTCCCTCTAGAGGTGAGTGTAAAACTGGGATTCAACAAAACAACACAAACAACACCATGGAAAAGAATCAGCTCTCTGTAACTCCAACAGAACGAGCATTTTCCTGACCAATAAAAGTGATATTTGTGGGGGTTGTTATTCTCAATACCTCAGGGCATGATTGTGCAGTTAATTGGATTCAAGGGAGTGCCACACAGTATAGGTAGTATCTGTCAATAATAATTGTTGGCAAAAGTAGGGGAATGTTTTAGAAGTAAAATTACAGATGAGATATTCCAGGAGTGTTTATTTTTCTACTGAGAATACAAAAATATTTATGCACTTTTATACCTCTACAGCAGATGTCATATCACTTCTGATTAAAATTGCTTGCCAATAATAAATTTCTGTTGGGCACAAATTAAAATCAGCTTCTATAGATAACTACACAAAATAAAAATTTCCACTGCATTTGCCAACATGTCCTCCATATTGTCTGATAAAAATAGGTACAAAAAGCAGACAAACAGGACATCAGGACCTGGAGGCTGGGGATCACAAGTGTTCTGAATATCTTCTGAGAGCTTGTTCATTTAGAGACCCCTCTACCTGTGGATAATTTATGTGTGTTCATTCCAGCTATTGCTGATGTAAAATATTAAGACAGCTCAGTAACCTCAGTAAAGACACTCACAGGCTTCAAAGATAGGATAGAGGAAAAAGAACAAGCTTGCTTGATGAAAAATTTATACTTTTAATATTTTGTATTTCCACATTCTATTCTATGTTCATCAGAAACTGAAGCATGGAATAGCAATGACTTAATTTCTTTTTGCCTCCAGGTACACACCAGGGCATCAGGCTGATGGTTGGCTCATAGAACACCAGCTCTCTGATTACTCCAGATCATTTATTTATAACGAGGTTCCTGTGCTTCTCCTGTTAGATGCTGATGCAATTTGACTGTGTTTTCAGTTTCTAAAGATGTGTAATTGTTAAATGGATACAAATATTGATAAAACATTCCCTACACAAGAGCAAAAGTGTCATACAGGGAGGGTTTTCAAAGATAAATCCTGGCAAATATATTGCATATCAGCTGTTTTTCTGCCCAATGAGAAAAATCCTCAATGTTAAAGGTCTAACTGCAGAGGAGCGTTAATATTTTAATTCAATATTGCCAATTCCACATTAATTAGCCCATTCACAATTACCTGGAAGTGCTTCACTACGTGTGAGCGTGGCTCTTTACTGGGCTTAGCTCCTGGAGAACGGACACTGAGGTTGGGTTTTGGAATGTGAGTGGATGGAAATGCAGAGACTGCTAATTCCATACATTAAACCACAACATAAAATTGTTCTCTGGCACAACAGGATGCACAAAAAATACAGATTCACTGAGAATTGTGATGGGAGAAATGAGGAGGTTGTGTCTTCCTGCAGGTCAACCTTTCTTGCATGGCCACAATCCTCACCAAGGGCAGACCAACTCCTTGTGTGATTCCAGGCAGAATCCAGGCCCTGCAATAGATGTAAAAAAGCTGGAAAACAGCTCAGGCTGCCTACAGCAAGGTGATGCCAAAAAAAAATATTAATAAGCAAGCCTCACCTTCTAAACCCTTTGGAGAATTGAGTACAGATCTTTCACAGCTTGCTGGAAGTGAAAGACACTAAGAGACCACCTGAGAAGCTTTTCATAGGTGTGAGTCAAGTCACTTAGATCAGTGTAGTGAATGCAAAAATAAAGGAAAACAAATGAAAACTGTGCACATCTGAAGGTACACTTACAGCTGGCACAACCTTCCTCAGAGGAAAGTGAGATTCAAATGCTGTGATTCTGTACGATTCTTAAAATTTGGAAAAAGAATGTTGTGACTTTGAAAGTTAGATATTAAACTTTCTTTTAGGTTCAGTAGCCACAGAGATGGTGAATATCACTGAATGTCTTCACCTCCACTCAAACCAAGCCCAGTGCAGTACAGCACTTTTTCAGACCAGAAGTTAAGTGGCACAATTGGAGCTTTGGTTTGTGCCCAAATGACTTGGCAAGACTAAATTCAGTGATAATGAAACGTCACAGATTTGCAGACATCCTGGAAACACAAAAGCAAGTTTAGTATTGTACTCCAGGACATAATTACAGCACTCTCATATTTTCATTAAAAAAAAAATATGAAGAGGAAGAGACTGAAATTGTTCACAGAGTTGAACAGCCCTATCAAAGGCCAGATATAAAGAAGGAACCTCTCCAGCCCTCCAAAAATGATATAGTCATTTGAACTGGTGATTTCAGTAATTAAATTTCAAAATACTTTTGTTTCACCACATCTAAAATGCTCACGCTGGCATGTGAGAAACAGTGATGTGACTGAGAGCATTAGCAGGTAGTGCTGCAGTAATTAACAGTGTGCTCTGACTGTGCTTAAACACAGGTCATAATGTCCTTACCAGAGATTATTCCTAAAAGACGAAGAAGTTCAGCCCTTTATGCAGAAAGTAATTTAGGATCAAAACCCAGCAGCGAAGGAGTCTGGAGGAGAAACAAAGTACCCCCAACTCAACACTTATCAGTGTGATAAAAAGCATTTTACCTCTTCAGCATTTTTATTCCTAAAATCTGAGTTTAGCCATATAAAAAAACCCACAACCACAGCAACCAAACAACCAAAATAATATTTTCTGTTTGAATGTAAAACACAGCCTATGACAGTTTCAGAGTCTCCCTCTAAAGAAAACTGTACAATCCATCTGCTCTGATGGGCAAAAATAAATAAATAAATACCCCCCTAACCCTTTTCACATTCCAGGCATGTCCATTAACTTTCTCTATTAACACTCTTTGGACAGAAATAGCACATAGAGTGCACAAGAGCTAATATTGGAAAAGCTAAACAAAAGCTGTAATCAGATTTTAAAACAGACAATATAAGGCATTGTAATTAACTGCGTTGGAATAAAGTGGTCTTTATTAGTGCAAATGAGCTCATCTGCTATAGGAATGAATATTTCACAATCTAATCCAGAATGTATTGACACCAGCCACACATTTACATTTCTTCCATGGACAGATTGTTATTGACCTTGCGATGTGACATATCTACTGTCACTAAGCTACAAAATGGGAATCTCATCCTGCCTCTCCTCTTTTATATACAGAAAGCAACTAATTTGTCAGCATGCCAGCTTTAACTAGCTGAGATGAAGGTAAGCTAATTTAATAGGAACTGTTCAATAGCTTCGACCCACCTGACACTGTCAGTTAAGGCAGCTCCACATTGCAGTGTCTTTCATTATTTCCAGCTCTTTCTTCAGACTACTTGAACAGCAAGTCAAATAATATGCTCAGGAGTCAATAGGCCTGACTTTTTCTCAAGGACACTCTTTTGATGCCAGGAAGCGTCAAGTGGGAAAACACATAGCGTGAAGGTGAGAGGACACTAATTAAATATACATAGCTCTGGCCAAGGAAGAATGAGGCACAGCTTGCTATCTCAAAACTCAGTTGCCTGCTTGGCTGAGGTCACAGCTGTTGACTTGTACAAGTTCTTAAGTTGCAGGCTCAGTATGAGACGCTTTAACACTCTTAAACACCAGACAAAGGCTATCTGCAAGGATGCTGCGTGCAGCTCTGCGTGCCTTTGTACTTTAAAGCCACACAAAAGAGATTCCTTGTTTAAGTTTGACTGAAATGAATATGTATCTTTTATCTATCAAACTGTTCTGGTGTTCCCTGAAGCTGGGAAAGGATCTGTGCTTGTCACACCATGAGTAATGCCATTAATCTTGTCCATGCAGGATCTGACTTTCTAAAGGATTATTTCAAAGGGTGGATCCAACCACAACATCCCTTCAGATTAAATTGGCTACAGTGAAAAACAGGTGTTTACATGCATCCACCTGGATTATTTCAGAGGGAGGCATGCACATTCCCACCCACGTAAAACACTCTCAGGACATGAACTTACATTAAAATATCAAATAGTCCGATCCTCTCCTCCCTTTTCTAGGTTTTCTTGGCACTGCTGGTTGTTCCCATTTAATATATTACCTAAAAAACAAAATTTCAGTTACCAGCTTGCCAAATGCCACCCTGACCTGCAAAGTCTTGCTTTTACCCTGCCATGTGTGACGTGAATTTTGGATGTTTGTCCTTCCACAGACACCTGGGTAGCAATGACCCCACCTGCAAAGGCATTTCTGGTTTTGCTCCTGTGTTTGTGCAGAAAGAGGAGATTCTGTAGGGCTGTTTGCATGCTGTGAGTACTATCCTTCCTTTCAGGCTCAAGGGTAATCAAAACTCACATTATCTCTAAATGGACAGATGAGAAAGTGCTCAAAACTGGGCTTGTTTGATAGAAAAATTATGCAAATTAAGACATTTAATAGTTGCATAATTTCGCACTAACAACTGAGCATTCAAAACTCCAACATTTACTATTCCTAGAACATAAATATAATGGTGCACCACATCCATTCTTTATTGTTTGCAGCCTCTTGCAATTTTAGCAGTCTACGGCCAAAGAGAGTGTTTTCCTGAAAGCTGAATATTTCCTCCCAGTTTTTCCCTGCTGACCATGCAAATAACTTTACACTTTTAGTTTATGAGAATGACTTTTGCTCACCAGCCATGAAGTTCCTGCTTTCTTCAGAGACTGGGCTTGACCTCTTCCTTCCCTCTGGTCCGAAAGCTGTGGGATTAAACACCATCTGATAAATTGCTAATACACCATTTATCTCAGCCTCTCGAAGTATTTGAGAGCAATTGCAGGTCTCAGCTCATAAGATTTTCGAGTTAACAGCCTTTTTGCCCAGGCTGTAACTGCATTCACACTCTGAGCACATTAATATGCAGGCTGAGAGCAATGCTCTCCATACTCCTCGGGAGGAATGTGGGAAGGCCAAGACTCCAGCACGATTGGCACAGGTTTCACTAGAGCCTGTTTGTCACCCCTGTTTGCCTGTGGTTGTGGTTTTCATGTTTAGCTTGGTTAAAGGCTCTCTAAGTGCCTCAGCCCTTCAGCTGGGCTGTGACTGTCGTGGACCAGCAGGTTCCTGGTGTTCCTGGGGGGACACTGTGGCACTGCTGTCCAGCCCATCCCGGGCTGTGGGGTGTAGGAATGGGCCCCCTGTTCACAGAGTGAACAAATTATCTCTTGTTTCCTTAAAAAGGAAAACAAGCCCGGAAGATTCTCTCCTCAATTGAGTAAAAAAACACCTCATAAGACCTTTGAGACTTCAGCTCAAACCTAAAGCTACCCTATTAGACAGAAGCCAGAAAGTCCCACCTAAGTAGTTCACTAGAACAAGAACAAAAGAAATAATCGCTTTTATGAAGTGTTTTAGCAAGAGCAAGAACCTCTTGCCCCTAGCTCAAGTTTTCTCTACAAAGAACTTTGTTATTTTGCCTTTTATTAAAATTTTTCTGTTTCTAACACTACCTCAGAAGCCATCCTGCTGATTTTATACCGTTTGAGGTAGCTGAGCTATCTCAGGTGGGATAGGTTTCTCTGAGAGCTCATGAAACCTGGCTGGAGGAGAAAACATATAATTGGGCACTTTGACAAACACAAACACAGCAGCAGACACTCACTCCCTGCCCCCTTCAGTCACACATTTTCCAGCCCTTTGGGTGTCACAGGCACAGCTGATGAAGAGCTGGAAAAGCTGAGCTGGTGGGTTTGGTGGGGCAGCTCAGGAGACATTTCCTCACGGATCCTCCTCCCCTCCACTGCCACCCTGCAGTGGTGCTGCTCTACTGATTGCACAGGAAAGCCCCACGTCTATAAAAATGTAACACATAGCAGATTTTGTCCTTTTGGGCTCAAATACAGATGAATGTTGGCTGAGCTTGCTGGTTTCAGATCCTTTAACACGTGACACTCCGTATTCTGATTCTGTGCTACAATCACGCTTTCATCCAAAACCACAGAAAGAAAAATTATATGCTTTGATCTTTTCCAAAATGTGTATTATTTCCAGAGCAGTTCAACTGTGGTAATAGAGGGAGGAAATGCAAACACAACCATCAAGAAAACTGTAAGAGACAGTAGCTTGTGATAGAGGCAAATTGAATGAAGGCAAAATGTTCAAGAAAAATATTTTTTGACTTATCATTCACCCTGAAACAATTGCAATATATTGATGGGAGATAAGAAATGTGAGATACTAAGACTTCTACAAAATAATACATCGGCTCCCTAGCCAATGGCTGTTCTGTAATTAGTGCACCTCTGGCACTGACCCACTTTAAAAAAAAATCAAAAAAATTAAGTTATTTTCCTTCCTTCATTTCTTCAGGGCAGGAAGCATGTCAATGTTTATAAGCTGTTATGTAAATGCACAGCACTACATAAATTTTGTTAACAATGAAATAATTCTGTTTCTATGCCCAAAATCCACATATTAGGAGTAACTCTTTTCTAGCCAGTGACTCTGTAGAAGCATCCCCCAGCAGGGCAGAAGAAAGGGAAGCCCAGAGCAGCAGCTTTGTTTTGTCACAGAATTTTGCAGCCTCATGAGCAGCTGAGGGTGATTTCAGAGCTGGCCTTATCAATCTGCATGGAAAACATCGACTGAAGATGTTTAACAGCACTTTCAGCTTCACTTCTTTCTCATAAAAATCTACTGAGACTATATTACAAGGTCATTTGATTGATCTCTGGTATTTAGAGATAATAAATATTTCAACATTTTGGTAAAATCACAAAACTGAAATGCTAAGAATTTAGAAAGCACATTCATGCTCACCACACCAATGCTGTTATGGCTCAGACCTTATGTCCTGCAGCATTTTTTAGATTATAATACTGTCCTTTAAATTAATCCATCAAACTAATGACATAGTTTTTCAACAAGAAGTTGTAAAAAAAATCATGTTCCATGCATCGATTCAAGAAAGGATATGACAGGTATATAAGATAATGAATTATGTTAATCAAAATTCACCATCTCATCATAAATGATCTGAGAGCTAATGGAAACTGGGAAGTAATTATTAAAACAGATTTTTTTTAATGTAATATGTAATTAACACATGGAAGTCACTGCTTCCAGGCATCATTTAATGAAGATGTTTATAGGGTTGGGGTTTTACTCTGTGTGGGTAACAGGAAATTTCACATATAATCCAGAAGAAATGTTCTGCTCCAAGCTAAAGACCAGGGCCATTATTTAAAAGGCAAGACTCAAAAGACTTCAGGTTTCTAATCCACTAAACCATGATTAAAGTACTGTGCATTTTATCATTAAAAGTCACAAATAGATGCACTTGTGAAATTTATCCTTGTAATAAAAACCACTTCTACATCAGGCAGGGAGCAAAATGACAAACCATGGCTCACTCAGCAAGGAGATTAGACAAGGCTTTGCATGCCAAGGCCCAGAAACTCCACAGATAAACCCCAAATTTCAGTCCTAAAGTGCCTGAGAAAGCAGAAAGAAAAGCTCAAATGGATGAGATCAGTGGAAACAACCTCTCTGTCTCTATGTGGGCACTTAAGGAAAAACTTGTATGGAAAATGCTCCCATCTTCAATCATTTTGAAGCCCCAAACCTTCCTGACCTTCTGAGGCCTTTCTCTATCTTTAAATCCTAATAAATTTTCCCCCCCAAAAAAAAATAATTTTCAAGTGTTTCTTATTTATTACTTGAAAATGGAAAATGCAGTGAGGATGGATTTGATTAGGTTTCTTTAACTTGCAGTTTGGTTACCAAGTAAAAAAGCAAACAATTTGCATAGCACCAGAACAGATTCTCTCCAATAAAATAAGAACATATAAATATCAGCAACCAACAGCTATAATAAAAATAAACAAAAATTGGACTGAAACCCAAAGTCACTGATCTCCTCTTAAAGAGACCCGAGCAGAATTTTAAGGCTGCAGGAATTCCTCTGGTTTCCATGGATGGGGAAGAAGGAGAACTGAGAATATGCAAATAGGCCAAGTATTTCATGATATGCAGATGGTAAGAAGCTAATTTCCATCTGACTTTTTTTTCCACTGGGTAATTACACTCTCCCTAGCAGAAGCTTTATGTCTGCATTGAAAGCAATAGCCAGTTCTCTGTAAATAACCTACTTCCTATAGTGGGATGGAGAAAAGGGAGTTTAGCAAAAGCATTTTTATCTTTTTTTGGTTAGAAATTTTGTGCTGTAATTTCACTTCAAGTGGCTACTGCAATTACAGGTTAAATTTGGCACCTGCACTCGACTAATCCAATATTTTGCTAACTCATTTAAGCTATAACATAAGAGGAGAGAAAATTAGTTTTAGGCTTCTGTAATGTAATTATTACCTTTTATAAAAAAATGCCCAATTAGTAAATAAAGAGAACTAATTTCTTTTTGGTGGTTGGCAAAAAAAAAAAAGTGCAATTTCGTTCTTACAATTTTTTTAAAATTACCTGCTGTATATGACCAATTTTTCTTCTAAGTTTTGTAAGCACTTTTGCACAAATAAACATCAAAATTCTATAATTACAAATTAGAGTCACTGATTACATGTATTTACAGTAATTACATAATTAGCAATAATTACATTAATTAGGCAAACAATACACTGCATTGACTAGCAATGGAAAACAAGAACATTCGCACATCTAAAAACCTGCTTTGAGCTAGGAAAGAAAGATTTTATCATTAGCACTAAATGCAGAATTAAAGCACAGAGCAGCACCACTGGAGCATGCCCTGCTTTGTTCAAGCATCAAAAACTTTTGAAAATGCTGTTACAAACACGATGAAGTATTTTGGAATACATCTATCCCAAAAAACGTGAGCAGAGGAATACTGAATTGATGTGGAATGCCTTAGGGACAAGAATTTCTGTATCAGGAGCCCCTAACTCGTTTTTTCCAGAGCCCAACCCCACGGCTGCAGAAAACTTCAGCTGCCCATGCCACGGGCTGTCACTGAGAAATGTGACCTTGATTTTGGCAGTGATGCTCCTGCTGCACCCTTCCACCCTTTCTCTGCTGCTGCCTCTGATATTCAGAGCTCAAATATTCATGGCTACAACCATTTTTATCCAGCCTGGCTTGTTTCCTGCCAAGCTGCTCCTGATCATCCTCAGGCTGATGCTACCAGGGAGAACAGAACTCCTTTGGAGCAACAGCAGTACCTTGGATCCAGAGAAGCAGGCAGGGAACTTGCTAATTTAGGTGCTTAAATTACACAGCTGTAGTAGGTGAAACCAAGCAAAGGCATCACCTGGAAGACAAAGTCACCCTGGGGACACCTCCCTGCACAGGAGGTGAGCACAGAACCTGCTGCAAGGGGACTGAGAGGAGGTCAGAAAGCTCAGGAACACAAATGTGTGTTTTCCTGAGAAAAGGAAAAACCCCGTTATTCCATCTGCCACCAGAGAGTGGTCCCAGCCAGTAACTACCAATATAGAAAGAGTATTTTTAGTCTGGACTTTGCAAGTAACAACCTCACACTGTTCTACGTGCAGAGCTAATTCTGTTCCTATCCAGGGAGTGAATCACAAATTTCAGACAGCTCGTGCAGAGTGGCCCTGGATTCCTTGGGGCTTCACACCACAGAGTCCCGATCTCTAATGGGGTGTTTTGTGGGGTTTTTAATGGGTATTCATAGGATGTGAGAGCTGTGCTGCAGCCCCCCTGAACAAAGGCATCGATGCCCCACAGTGCCAGCTGCATAGCACAGGAGTTTCCTGGGAGCAGGCAGCTTGTCACAGTGGTGTCCCAGGGAAGGGACAGTCTCCTCCACCGTGCTGAATGGAAGAAGGGAATGCTGAAGGAATCCCACTGCAGCAAGGGATTCCCAGAAACACACCTGTGTTAGGGAGAACTTGGAGGGAAAACTAATTAGCTCAAACCAAAAGAG
Source organism: Hypocryptadius cinnamomeus (assembly GCA_013400635.1). Lineage (NCBI taxonomy): Eukaryota > Metazoa > Chordata > Aves > Passeriformes > Zosteropidae > Hypocryptadius > Hypocryptadius cinnamomeus. Next base: position 12,484 of record VYZP01025201.1, read on the forward strand.
AGATTATCACTGAATTAATATTTATGCAGCACAGGCAACCAAGGGACCAGGAAATAGGATGGAATGGGGAGAGAAAGTCCTTGAAAACATAGTTGCTCATATTAGAATTGTCAGAGTTGTATGAAGGACTATAGAAACAGTGAGGGTGATTCAACCTGGAATAAGTCAAGGCAGCTGCTCTGAGGGTTTCATTAAACACATGACATCTGTATTTTCTGTCAGACAAGCACAAAAGAACCCGGGAAAAAAATTCTGAAGTTGTCTGGGTTAGAGCCCTCCCAGGTCAGTGTGAAGGTGCAGTGCTAGCACCCCTCTAAAGCGTGAGATCCAGGGCTTTGGGGCTATCTGTGGCCACTTCTCACCTCATTAGGGACCGATGTCCGGCCATCCATTCTTCCTTCCCAAGAAAGCGTGCCAGGGCTGACAAGGAGGCAAGGATGGTGCTGATGCTCATTTAGGATGGTGCTGATGCTCATTTAGATTGCAGTCTCCCCACTGCAAACGGGTCGGCAGCTGAGAAGAGAGGCAGACAGGAGCAGGCAATTCCGCACATAAAGGCATTTTCTTGGTTAACTAAGGCTTTGATACAAAGTAAACTATCTAAATATTGTTTTCTTGTTCTGACAGCTAAGTTGTTCCCTAATATAAATTCCACACTGTGTTTGAGCACAGGCTCAGATGTTCTCACTGTGTCACTAAGTGGCCCCAATACTCACCTGCTTTTAACTTCATTGCCAAGTGACCACAATATCACATTCTGATAATGTACTTATGATATTAATCTGAGCATTAGCAGGACAGCAGGACCTCAGTTTGTTTCGGTACCCAGAATACTTTGACAACAAAGGCTCAACCATTGGGAAGGTCTACCAGGTTCAATAAAAGGTCAAAGCTTCTGGGGTGCACCGGGATCTTATTCATTATCTGCACTACTCCTTATTCCACGGAACCACAGGTAAAGTGGTTACTGTTTAGAAATTTAGCTACAGCAGTCTGCCTAAAACACTTCAATTATGCAGTTCCCAAGCTACCTTTGTGTTTAGTGAATGACAGCACTGCTGAAGGTTTAATGAGCTGTGAATGACTATACAAAACTTAGAGGATCACAAAACCTGCTTCTGGTAATTTACATGAGCAGTTACATCTAAGTGCCAGAATCTATGTCATGATCCATTGTTAATACACTCTCTATGTTCCTTCTTAAGACTGGTTGGAATATAATTATTTCCAAGTCTCCAAGCTAAACCTGTCCATTCTGGTTTTCCTTTGTCTGAAGCACTCATTGATACACAAAAAGTCTGCTTAGGAACACCAGCTCCCTAGAGCTTTTAGCAGTTAAAATATTTGATACCTTCATACTTTCCACCTCACACGAGGTTTTTTTAGGAGGAAAAGCTTTACATTTCTGTTTAAGTCTGTCACATTGTGCTGGTGGGTTTGCAGACTGCCAGTATTCCCTGCTGGAACAGCTGTGGGTTCCTGGCACTGTTCACAAAGCCCCCAGAGGCTCCTCAGGAGTGAGCTGATGCATCAGCTTTCCTTGCACACACATTTCACCCCGTGCTTTTCCCGGCTGCCCGGAGAGCCACAGCTTTGGCTCTTTGCACATTTTAACTGAGAACATGCCTGTATGAGGTGTTGTTCATGGTATTCCTGCAAAGTGTCCAGATCAGATCCCTGCTTACCTTGGGAGACACAAAAACCCCATCTCAAAGGGACACAGATCAACACAGTAATCCTTTAAGCCATCAGATAGTGTTATCTCATTAGTAGCTATTCCCTAATGAAGAATTTTTCATCTCCTGTATTCTCATCTCCACTTCTATCTCTACTTATGAATACTGACCACATAATTTAAGAAATTCCTATTATTAAGAAACCCTGCCTTTGAGTGTCTCCTCTTGACATCATTTATCCATTCATTACATAGAGAACTAAAAGCTACATCCTACATTGTGAAACAAGGGAAAGCTGTAGGAAGCAAAGAAACCAGAAGCGGAATTGATGAATGTTCACTGCACCTTTCCTGTTAAGACACTTTCAATCCACAGCATAAAATTTGTTTTAAAGGAATAGGAAAATGTATCGGGAAAAATAATTCATTTTTAGTCCTTAATATATACATACATAAGTGCAATTACTTTCCTTACTATTTCTGCAGTCTACAAAATACTCAAAAATAAGTTAGATTCAACTGCAGAAGCATGGCTAATGCTGCAATGCTGACATGGAAAATGAAATCAGAAATGCTGGAAAATAAAGCATTGTTCTTTACTGCCAGCTTGCTGAAGATTTAAAAAAAAATCTGCAAAAAAACCACAACCTTTTTTTTTTAATTCTGTTTATAAAAGTTAAAACCAGTTATAGAAATATAAAATAATTATCTAGAGATTTCATGCAAATAATCTTGCCATTTATGTTACAAAGTCAGATTTAGAAAGACACTTTATATATTACTACTATATTACTACAATATTACTACAAGCCTTCCAACACCCCTGCTGAACATCTCCTTCTGAAATAACTCAACATGATCAAAAGCCCCAGAAAAAACAGGAGCACACAACACAGAAATTTCATCGTGCAACAGAAAAATGAAACACACACAGGAGGAGGAACTGACTACAGCCTGGCTGATGTGGACATGGAGAAGTGAGCATGGAGTTGCTATTCCATTTCCAAAGACGAATCCACAGTAAAGACAAACATTTTCCTTCTTATATGTGAGTTCTGCACATCAATCACTTCATATGGGACAGAGGCAAAAAAGTGGAGAAAATAAAGTCCACAAATAATTCACCTTTTCAATGCCTCAGCTCTGAACTCAATGACCCAACTTGGCCAAACCACAGAGGCCTACACTGCTTTTCTGTGTGTACCTTAAACATTAATACAGAATAACTGACTGCAAGTACTCAGTGTCAAGTGTCCAGCTGTGTCTGTCCACGAGCTGTCACAAAATCCCACGTCCTACACCGGGATTTAAGGCAAGCTTTAATTGTGCTGGGT
>VYZP01025204.1:0-18843 GCA_013400635.1 Hypocryptadius cinnamomeus
ACACACAGACACACACACAGAGAGTGCTCCAGGAGGGGACACACACACGCATTTCTCCCTGGAAGAGCTGCCTTTTGTGAAGGGCAGTGTTCCAGGCTCCTCCGCCTCAGGGCTGCCTTTGGGAGGGGAAGCTGGAGTACAGGGGAGCTTAAGGACAGCAGAGTGAAGAGAAGCCAATAATCTGCCAATTGACTTAAAAAAAATGACATTAAATATTACCAGAGGAGAAAGTGAAAAAGTGTCATGTAGTTTAGTGGGAATAAGCATTTACTCTGTGCAATCATTACTTAATGAGCAGATCTAGGAAAATGTCCATTTTGTGTATGCAACTGTAGTTCTACTCACAGTGTGAAGTGAAGGAACTGGAGGCTTTGAAATGTCAATTAAAGTTTTCAATTAGTGTGCGTAGATGGGAAATGGCTGTTTATTAGTCATAAAATAACACATTAATGATTCTCTGGCGACACTGAGAAATCTCTTTGTATCAGTGTAATATTCCAGTCAGTAATTCTACCTTCATAGGGCTCAGAAATACAATGTGTCTTTCTGGAAGCTCCTATCCCTGTCCATTGACAATTTAGGAAGCTAAAGTATGTGACTGAGTCTTACTGGTTCATTTTAGGATGGTGAAACTTAGGGAGGTAAGTCCTGCGCTCTCCATGATGCAGAACCTTAGATACTGTTAAGCTACCAAACAGATTTTAAAGTGAAGATTGAGGCCAAACTTCTTGTTAGGGTGTCTACCATGACAAACCTGGATCTCCTGTTAAGCAGCCTGCTCCCTGCTTGGGTATGGGTATGGAGTTAAGCAGCCCTACACTTTAGAATCCTTTGCACTTTTCCTGGGCTCAGTTTAAAGCTTTTCTTTTTTGCTTTCTCTTTGTTTTTCTCTTTGCTTTCAACTTCTGTTTCTCTCATTTCTTGATGATGGAGTTGTGCCACATCATTAACTGTAAGAAGTATGTCTGCAAATTTTCAAAGAATGATGGATTTTATTATGCTGTCACCACAGCCATGTTGAGGAAGCCATCTTTAATATATTATTGATGCTCTAAACCATTATTTTTAATAGCATTGTGCAGCAGGAGAATGCTGCCAGTGGAATGGAAGCACAGATGAAGAAGAGTTCTGGAGCAATAATCCAGTAGGAACTCAGTCTCAGAAGCATCTCTGGTTGAACAGGTGCACTCTTTTACTTTGAGCCATTAACTGTGGAGGAAGGATTTAGTGCTGGAAATGTAGGATAATTTGACAACTTGTAATTAATTTTTATGTTGGTAAATATCACATGGATAGAACTTGACATGGTGAATGTTTGCTCTTCGTCAGACTTGGCTAAATGAATTCTCTGTGGCAGTCTGGCATCAGACATTGTAGGCACATGGCTTTGTAAGTGGTTTATGCATTATTTCCTCCTTTGCCAACATTTTTGGTTTGGATTTTAGTTTTTTCTTTTTCCTCACCCATAAGTCTGGAAAGTTAGTGTCTTTTCTAACTTAGGTTTTTTGTAGGTAATTCCAAATCTAGAGTTACATTATGCCACCAAATAACTAAGCTTTATCTCCTAGGAATGAACCAATTTTTAGTACTTGAAAGCATAAATTTCCAAACATCTTCCTTGGCAGCATAAAGGTTGGAGTGGGTCTCTGCCCTAGGGGGGGATTAATGATGTGCTGCTTCCACACTGACATCTCAAAACCTGCCAGAGGCCCAAAGGAGAGGCAGATAATCCCCTGAGATGGTGAAAATATCACAAAAGAGATGTGCTGGAATTTGCATTTTAGTGCCCAAATTAAGGCTTCTGTGGTCTTATTTACTCACCTCTTGCTAAGTGAAAACAGTGTTGAACATGGTTATTTACATTCATGTGTTGTAAATAAAGTCAAAGACGTTCTGCAGCCTGACATTACCTAGAGGAAATGAATCTGTTTCTCTCTTGTTTTGTGTTTTTAAGGAGAAATTCAGTGCTCTGCCTTGAGCATTTCCTGTCAGAGGAGAGCTCTCCCAAAGGGCCTCCAGCTGTCTGGGGCTCTGTGTCTGCTCATGAAAGGCAAAGTGAATGGGATATGGCAGACTCTGATGCTTGAGCTAAAAAACCCAAAACCACTGCAAATTCCAGCAGTAAGAAAGGGTGCCAGAGGACAATTTTAGACCAGGCTGGAGAATTTCACACATCATGGGCTCTAATAACTCCTACAAACAGAGCAAGAGGGAATTCCTGAAAGAACATGATAAAATAAGCAGGTGAATGTCAATGTTGATATTGCTTTTCTGTCAAATTGGCAGGGCAGAAAGCAGGTGTTAGCACAGGGCTGGGTTATTCAGCTCAGGCTCAGGATGTGTTTTCTTCAGGCTTTATGCCTTTGTTTCTTGGGCTGTCTTGTGATTACACCTGACTCTTTCCAAAGCCTCAGCACAAACCAGTGCCCTCCCTCAAAGCTCCCTTGTGTGCCAGCTCCTCCTCCAGCAAGGGAGGTGCCAGCCCTGCCCCCTGGTTCCAGCCCACCTTTCTCCACATTGGATTAGTGGCTTGGTCAAGGCTGAGGATTTTTCATCCTGTGGCACAGATCAAGGACTTAGTGCAGGACTCGCTCAATTTCCAAAAGAAAAATATACGGTTTTTTTCTGCTGGTCGCTGCAGGTGAAGGGTTAATTTTACCTCTGAAAGTCCTACCATTCACCTGTAAATCTGCTGTGGTCCCCTATGCTCTCTTCAGTTGTTTATAGTATTTATATTATATATTATACCATCTATTTAAAATGTTTTTTTTCTTGTGCTGCAGAAAACAAACCAAACAAAACCAAACCCAAACAAACAAATAAAAAACAAAACAAACCCACAAAACTACCCCCCCAAAAAAACCCAGCAAGAAAATATTTCATAGGTATTTTATATATAAAATACAGAGGTCTAAGTCGTACTGTTACTTTTTTTTTTTTCATGCTTGTCAATGAACACAATATTTGTGACTTATTTCCTTTTATTTCTCATCCTGAAACTCAGTCCCAGCAGCTTTGTTGTAGATGAGAAGTGAAATTAGAGCAATGTTCTTGGTGGCTGAAAAAGAACAGAAAATCCTGTAAATAATAGCTGCTCATTAACTGAAGTCAAGAGGCAATTTCAAGAAGTCTCTGATGTTCCTAATTAGCTGTGTCCTTTACAAACCTGCCCCAGGAAGCTAAAGGCAAATCATGTAAAAGGAAAACAGCTGAAAATCCTTGTGAATCTCCAGTCCTCAAAAAGAAAGCAGCCTTCACTCCCTCAACACTGACCCACTGCTCTCATTTTCTTTGGGCTTCTATATAAAATTGTGAAATATTAATTATAACTCTTATCCTCTGAGAGAGTGATTTGTTCCCAGAGAAGTGAAGGAAAGCATCCTTACTAAAAAACCAAAGCATTTCTTGCTGATTGTTCTACTGGTTTAAACTTAGTGCTCTGTAAAAATGGCAAGAGTATGCCAAAGCAAATCTGCAAATGGCAGGTTTTTTCATAGAATAAACATTCTCTCCTAGCTCTGGTCCTCAGTTACAGAATCCTTACAGGTAAATAAATGAGAAGGGGAAAAAAGCATGGAAAGAAAAGCATGGATTGTATGGCACTTATTGCAGGTCTCAGGGCTTTTCTTAATATACTGAATTATAAGGAAATGAAGTTTTGGATTGCATTGCTTTCTCATATGTTCTATGTATTCCTTGCATGAAAGATGCTATGCAAATGTATCAGCAACTTCGGCCTTTACTTTTGCTGAAAAGTAAAATAATCTTTAATTGTGTACACATATATGCTTGCCAGCATGTATTGGGAGCAGTTCTCAAACTGCAGCACATGACAGGTTGTAGGAGATTCTTCATGAAAAATTAACCCCAAAATACCCAGATACTGTTGGGTGCCACTTCTCCTTGCCTTGCCCATGGAGTCCTTAGCACACAGGAGGCTGATCCAGTTCCATGGCACATCAGCAGTCCCTGCCCACAAAGCTGACCCAGCTGAAATTATCTGCTTTAATCAGGGTACCAGGGCTGAAACTTGAGGAATTATCTAGCAGAAGGTTAAAAATCAGTGAGAGAAACTGAATCTTTCCTAACAAACTGCTCCCATTTGCAGCACTGCTGCTTTCCTGCGTTTGTATGGCCCATTGATCTTCTGGGGGAGTGATGTTTTAATTGCTGTGTATTCGTTTTCTTTTCCTGTCTCCCCCCAAAGGAAGCTGCTGCTGCTTTGCCTGAGGAATTTCAGTCTTTCAGCAGAGGCACTTGGTTGTGCTGTCAGAGTTTCTTACCTGCCCACCTACCTCTGTGTTTATCTTTTCCCCATTATTTTCTCTTTTTATCTGTGGCATGAAGTGTTACTGGTTGCCTTTTCACTTGTAAGCTCTGCTAGTACAGAGCTATACATTGAAATTGGTACTGTAGCTGCAAGACTGTGGTGGATTTATATCTGTCATCTTGCCTGAGCTGTCTGGGTCAGGGAGAAACAGCTTGAGGGGTGTAGATAAAGTTTACTTTTCCTTTCCTTCAGAGCAGTGTCAGTCCAGGGACTTCTCTGGACCTTACTGACAGAAGATTTGCCTGAGAGGTGGTGTGGTCTTGAAACATGGTCCTTGATTCATACCTGGAGCTAGCAATACATAAAATCTGAATATTATTTTTTTTTCTTTTAAAAAGAGCATTCATTTTGGAAAAGTACTGTTGGCAGTTGAGCAAAACTGCTTCTCCTTCCACTAGTCCTTTGACATGTGTAAGACAACAAATGGACAGAATATAGTCTAGAAAGAAGCTGCTCCTGTCACTTACTGTCTATCACAGCTTTTGCCTTTTTTTTTTTTTTTGGTTTTTGGTGTTTGTCATTTACTATGAAAAATAGCTTAGTATAGCCTACACAGCCCTTCCTCAGATTTATAACACTTAAGAATTATGTGAAAGCATACTGAATATCACCTTTGTGTGATTGCATTAAAGAGCTGCTTTAAAGCCAATAGTCTTTTGATAGTAAGAGAGCAAAGTAAAGCACGTCTGTTTTGGGAAAAACACCATATTTATGTAACTGTCATTAATCATGCAGGAAATAATGGGCTGTGAGGGACTAATGAAAAAATGTTTTGGAGATGCTTTGTTTACAAATGAAAAGGTTTGCATGATAACACAGAGATAAAGTTAATTTCACAAAACATCCCACAGTCTGAATAAATAGTCATAAATCAATTGCAGTGCTGAGCAACAGCAATAACCACACTAACCCTTCTCATCAGATACTGAGAACTGATTTCTTTATTTGACTTTTAGAATCTTAACATCTGTAATAATTTTGTGGACTCATAGGAAAATATGTATGGAAAAGATTACCAGGTGTTTAGTCAATGAACTTGGGGCTTGTGGCCAAATAATTAAATGATGTTTTAAAAAGTAGTAACAAAACCAAACTTAAGGAGAATAGGGAAAACGTTGGGCCAGTGTGTCTGAGGTGACCTTTCAAATCAAGGGAAGAGAGGAGGAAAAGCCACCATCAAGCAAAGCACAAACAAGTTGCTGTTCTGCCAATTGATGGGGATGATTTAGAGAACACAGACACCAATGGAAAGAATTTTGCTATGAATATAAAGGCAACTCAAAACTAAAATGATACATTGAATAAAACTACATGCTTGGCTTTAGCAACAAACAAAAGTAAACAAGGTAATGCATTTAATCATTGCTGTATGAGAGAAAGAATAGTGATTAAGAAATCCCCAATTGCCCAAATGCTCCACCATGATCCAGAGTCCATGTTCTCTGGAGAGCCCCGTTTTGCAGCAAAGACCTGGAGCACCCTTCCCAGCAATTGGGGAAATCTTGCACAGTGTGTCCACCCATGGGTGAGGTCTCCAAATTCACCCTGAAAGTTGGTCCAGCTTTTATAGGCCAAAATTAGGAAGTTGAAGTGACCTGATTATATTTTTAGCACAGAAACTCCTGGATCTGATGGCACACTTCCCAACCAGCCAGGGCCCAGGCCTCGGTTGGGAGGGTTTTCCCCTAAAAAACCCTACAAACAAGCCTCTCTTCATGTCAGTTGGAAAGTTTCTTAAAATGATACATTTGTTGCACATAACTACACAAGGTTATACAGAGCTAGCATAAGCAGCTTTGTCATCTCATTTGAGCTAAGTAATACTGATGGTGTTAAGCACACCGTGCCCAGGGCTCATGGGCACTCTGGCTGGGGCTCGCTGCTCAGGCCTCAGCACATAACTGCACAGTGTGGTGGTCAAAAAAGAGGAGATAAAAATCAGTGATCAAAACAGTTATTCCTTCCTAGCCATTGCCTTTGGGCAAAGGGAATTCTTCTGCTGTTCTCAATGTTAGAAATTTTGTAGGTGTTTTATTTCTTTTTCTTGCATCTGTGTTCATTCTTGTGCAGCTGTACCCGTGGCCCTTCCCTGCTCGTGTCCCATCTGTCCTGGGCATGGAGAGCTGCTCATTCCTGCAGCCTGTCACCTAACAGAGCTGGGGCAGTGTCCTCTCCTCCTGCTGCTCCTCTGTGCATGTCCTGCATGGGGACATTTCCTTCCCACCAGGAGCAATCCTGGAGCTCTGTGTGTGTGTGGCACATGCATGGGCTATAGAGTTATATCCAGTGTCTTTTGTAGCAAGCAATCAGAGAGATTCATGCCTTCAGCATTTGTTTTTGACACAGATCTAAGGGGCAATTTGCCATTGCAGTGTTTCCCCAAACACAAACATACCTTTCTCCTTCCAGCCCATGCACACAGCCCTGTGCATGGTGCTGAATGTACTGCAGCAGGAAAAGCCATTCCTTGCCATTGGAGCCAGGACAGTGTCCCTGCAGTGCTGGCACAGCATTCCAGGAGCTCCATTTGACATCACCTCTGTGATGTGCAGGACCATGACTCTGAAATATGATGATATTTTATGACTATAAAGTCACCCTACCTCTTGATCACTGAAGTTTTTCCATGGAGAGGAGTGTCTGAAGGAAAAAGGGATTTTTCAGAAGTGCCTGTATGTGTTCTGGTTTCACTTGAGCAATGCAGTGGTATCTTTTGCAATTTTAATTTCTGTTCTGAGGATGTTAATTGCACCTGGAGCTGTGTCCAACACTGAGTTGTTACGTGCTCATAAATATTCTGGAACTGCCAATGTTGCTGAGATGTTGCTGGAACTTTCTCAAGAATACCCATCTAATAACAGCTTCCTTGGATGGAAGTACTTTCAGAAGCCTGCCAGAGTCTGTTTAATGGGAAAGATTTAATAACATGGAGCAATTGGTGAGGCAGAAAAATTAACAATGTGCATTAATTTCTATTTGCATGCCAAGTATGTGCCAACATTAAAATCCCTTAACAATGAGCTTGTTTTTCCACCTCCATAAAGCCAATTATTACCCACATTATGTTGCACTGAACTCTCAGTTCCCAGACAACTTTACACTTACTGAATGCTTCTGTTACTTAAAGATTGGAAAATTTCTGATAATTTGTGCTGGGGGAAAAAAAACAAAAAGGAAATATCTGATAATATATAAAAGTTTTGAGCTTATGGTATAGTAATATTGTGTAATACATGAAAATAGTGTCTGACAACTCCAAACAAAAACAGTGTTGCTGTGATCTTAACCAGGAGTAAAATTTTATCACAGCAACAAATTTTCCTAAGAAGAAGCAAAGGAAGTTCATCATTGTAAATTCAATTGTTTAAACTTTTTTGGCTGCTAAAATTTTTGGATTAGGAATCAAGGGAGAACAAGTAGAGCATTAAGAAAGTAAACTACTTTGAGCTGTTTGCCATGAGATTAGAAGAGAGGTCATGGAATAGGGAAGGTAAGCATACAGAGTAGTGCTGTGCTACCTTATAAAACTGATGTTTTCAAAATCTGGTAAATTCAGCAATTGCTTCCATCTACATGTTATGATGTTTTAATTTAGACAACAAATTTGCTTGTAGCTTCTAAGAGTCCTTTACAGAGGTTTTGTGTCAGTAACAATACTCTTGATTTTCAGGGTTTTCTTCCTGTTGTTTCCACAAGAGTAAATTATTTAGCAGCTTATCTTCAGGGTAGGTGAAAGGGCAGAGAGGTAAGTTCATCCATCAGGCACAGTGATGCTTTGCAGATATATGTAAACAACCTTTATGGCATTTCCAAGGCTCATCACAGGGTTTCCTGGCACAGCCGTACTGTAGCAGGAGTGTTGCTCTGCTGGCCAGGAGCAGTATGAGGCATTGACCCTCCTCTCATTCCAAGCACCACTGAAGCTTTTCTGGGTGCCCTGGAGCAGAGCACTCCTTGTAGTGCCAGATTTTAGGGAAGCCTTTACCTGTCCTTTGTCAGGGCTGTTGTTGACAGAGCACCTCTCAGCACCTCTGTGTCTGTCTTTTCTGCCTTGTGCTTGGGGCTGTGGCTGCTGAGGGTCTTTGGGGATTCTTCTGCCATGAACAGGCAGAGTTCAGACACATCCCTGGAGGCCTGACTCGGCCTCTTTCATGATGTACTGGGAATAAAGTCCTGCTTTTTGCTTTTGAATATTACAAGAAATGCTGGGCCTCATGGTGTTCAGGGCACATCAGCCTTCTTCCGTCCGTGCAGGGCTGCTCAGGGTGTCAGAGCAGCTCTGCCTGTGTGCAGTGGGGCCAGACTGTCCCCCAAGCAAGCCTCAGGGCAGGGCTTGTGCTTCACCTTCTCAGGTGTCCCTTTTGGCTTGGCAGAGAGCCCGTGTTTGTGTGCTGAGCACAGCCAAGCTGTGGTGGGGCATCCTCAGAACCCAGCCCCTTCTGCCTGACCTTTTGTTTAAACATTTGGCTCCAGACACTTCAGCAGCTGATATAATTTCAAACTAAAACTGGCAACTGGCATCCAGCTCCTCATTTCTGTCATTTTCAGGAACTCTCTGCCTGTTACAGCTACAAGTTCTGATGTTGTATTTACCTGCTCCTCATTTAAATGCTTCTAGGAGGAAGCAATCCCTGAAGGCCACTTTCCCTCTCTGTGTTATAACTGGATTACAAACTTAGGCAAAGCATCATCCCTCAGCCTTTTCCCCCAGTGGAAGCAAAGCTTAAACCCTAGTGCATCTTTGCTGATGATTCTACAGCTTAGAGCAGTGTTTTTTCATATTTCTCTACAGTTTTCTCTAGAATACTAACTTAATTTTTTTGCCTTCTGCAGGCACTTCTGGTTATGCATTTGACCTCCACATGTCTTTTAACATTCACCCTATGGAAATAGTTCAGCCCTACAGTTAAGAATTATTTCTGCTTGAAATTTTGTTTGTGAGGTTATTTCGCTTTTTTGGACATTCCGTTTCTTGTTTCAAAGGTGTCAGTGATATATCTCCTATTTTTTCTTTTGCAAAGAAAAAAAAAAAAATACAGCTTTAAAAAAAGATTTGCAGGGATATTTTTTGGAAGAAGTTTGTATGTGTTCGGCCATCCTATTCAATGCATTTTATCAGCTGAGATAAGGAGTTTTTTTGCTGTGGCAAATCCAAACTGGATGGGAACTTTTGTGTTCAGAATCAGTATGTTCAGTGGTTAAGTAACTGTAGGAAATCCTAAAGGATGTTATGGATTTTGTGGTACTGAATGTGTAGCCAGAATCTAATCTGGTCTTCTAAAGGTGTCATCGGTAGATAAGGGCAAAGTGGAAAAATACTAAGTTGATTAATCGTATTTGAAACTGAAATAAAGTTGGACTGTCAGCTTTATACACAACCCCTCACCCTCACACATACAAAAATGCTTTAACTCAGAAGAACATCCAGGTCTTTGCTCCTATAGCCAGAGAAAAGTAGTTTGGGACTGATCTGTGTCAGGTAAAACCCCTGAACCAAAGGCCATCCTTGAGATCTTTCACACTTGAGAATTTCTATTGCTCCTATAATTCTCAATATACATTTATTCTTTTATCTTTCTACAACACTAATAATGATATTATATCTCCTATTATACCCTAAGAACAAAAATTATCCTTCTCTGGCTGACTTGGGAAGCTAATTTTCTCTCCAAGGGTTCTTGAAACTCAAAGCCAGAGGTCTGCTCTCCAGCAGTTTTAATGAGGGATTGTGGATAGCAATTCATTGTCAGGCTTTGCAACCACATTTAGTTTACTTCTCTCCCCAAATTTTAGAAACATTGGAAAGATATCTCTAGCATTTGTTTGGATAAATGGGCAGATGTTCAGCTGCCGTGAATTGGCACGGTTTTGTTTCAATGGGTGCATTTACCCTGTGTGAATGTTGAGCTCCAATAATTAGCTTAAACCATGTTTAACTGTTAGGGTAACCTTGGATTTGGTTTCATTGCAGAAAATTGAATTTCTATTAGGTGAAATATTAGTGGCAAAAGTGCTCCAAAGAATACAAATATGATTTTGAGTCTGCTTATATAGACCTTACATAAATTCCTTATGTAAATTACATCTATCTGCTAAGGGAGGAGATAAAGTGCTGTGTGACCCTGAAGACAGTGCAGATGGCATGTTACAGATAACAACTATTTGAAATATCAGTTCTGGTCAAAAACATTGCAGGCAGAACATATGCTGAGCTGTGTTCCAGTAAAATTCTGGGTAACAAGTCTAATGAGAAAATTTGCAAGGAGCCAGGAGGAGGCATAGCATTTCTCCAGGACAATGAGATCATTCATTAATCTGAATTAGGAATGTGCCTGGAGAACGTTTCTTCAGGGGATTGTGCAAGCAGAAGTTCTGCACATGAATGATGCTTCACATCCTGCCAACTCTGGAACAGAGTGGGAGAAGGAAGGAGCAGTCTCTGGGCCCTGGGGTCAGTGTGCTGGCCTGGGACAGGCTGTTGGAAATATAGGACTCCCCTGGACACAGCAGCTTAGCAGACTAGGTATAATATCCTCTTTATTGTCTGAAGAATTAATAGTCTACAGCATGTCACAGCATTTCCTCGGCTTGGGAAAGTCTGTCTAGAGAAATTGCTGATGTTTTCTCATCCCCTTACAGCAGCAAGATGAAAATCAAACCATTTGCTCAAACTGCAGCCCTTAAAAATTACAATCCAAAGTGATACAGGTTAATGGGCAGTAGAAAGACATCGAGAATACCAAGAATTTCAAAACCAGCTTATACAAAGCACAATAAAATGTAGCACTGGTCCAGGATAGGGAAGGATGAATGGATATGCTTCCAGCCCGCGAAGACAACTGCATCCTGGGCTGATCCCACATTGTAGGCAGCAGGTTGAGAGGGTATTCTGCTCTCCACTCAGGTGAGATCCCACCTGTAGAGCTGCATCGAGCTCTGGTGCCCCAGCACAGGAGGACCTGGAGCTGTGGGAATGAGTCCCGAGGAGGCCATGGAGCTGCTTTGAGGGCTGGAGCCCCTCTGCTCTGGAGCCAGGCTGGCAGAGCTGGGGGTGCTCACCTGGAGAGGAGAAGGCTCCAGGGAGAGCTTGGAGCCCCTTCCAGAGCCTAAAGGGGCTCCAGGAGAGCTGGAGAGGGACTGGGGACAAGGGATGGAGGGACAGGACACAGGGAATGGATTCCCACTGCCAGAGGGCAGGAATGGATGGGATATTGGGAAGGAATTGTTCCCTGGGAGGGTGGGCAGGCCCTGGCACAGGATGCCCAGAGAAGCTGTGGCTGCCCCTGGATCCCTGGCAGTGTCCAAGCCAGGTTGGATTTTGGGGCTTGGAGACAGCCTGGGACAGTGGAAGGTGTCCCTGCCCATGGCAGAGCAGAGGAACTGGATGGGTTTAAGGTCCCTTCCAACCCCAAATGTCTATGATTCTGTGATATTGTCCACCTGATTTGGATTTGCCTGCCCCTCCAGGAAAACTGTCAGAACTAAGCACCTGTCTGAGGGGAGTTCCTAACAGGGCTCTCTTGGGCACCTTTAGCACATACAAAGTTTGGGAATGTAGGCCAGGCATCAGAAGCCTGTAGACAAAAGGGAACACCTGGGTGGCAAATCCATACCTGAACATCTGTGCATGTCTGCCTGGCTGGAAAGCTGAGGTTTGTGTGCTACTGCTGCCCTGCCACCAGGTAGGCTAAAGATGGGTCCTCTCTATAATGATTTTAAGTAGGTCAGGTATTTTCATGTGGCTCTGCATTAAAACTCTCTCATAATATGGACATCGAATCCTGTCTTGAATCATCTAAAAATCAAAGAATCAAACCACTTACATAAGGTGGTTTTTCTAGTGTTTATATTTAATCCTCATTAAGAAAATTTCATCCTGATTGCAGGTAGTTTCAGCCTCCCACAGTTTCAACTTTTCCTGCTATTTTTGTCTGGAAAGCTACCTAATCTGAAGTTATTTTCCCATGAAATCTGTCATAATGTGTTTTAAGCTGTTATAAACCATAATCAAGTAATCTCTAACTGTTTTTGAATAAGTCAAACAGCTTGAGCTTCTCAGAAGTTTCAGTGTGATGATTTCCAAAGTTTCCCATGTTTCACACACTTTTTAAAATTATTAGTGTTTTGTTTTTCTAAATCACACACCAGAAAAGGGGCACAGGACTTCATAATATCTTTTTCAGAAGTAAGACACTTCTTTTACTAATCTAATGTTGCTCTGGTTATATTTTAAATAAATTCAGTTTGAGTGTTATTCTGTAAGGTAATTACTGATTCACATTTGGCAAGACTCCTAAGAAGTCCTCGGGGTATGGATTCTGTTTTATGGGGTGCAGGATCTTTCTTTTATAACCACGCAATGAAGTTAATCACTTCCTAATACTCATTTAAGTGTTGACATTTGTCCTCTCACTTCTCCTCGCGGCTGATTTCTGCTTTGTAAAACTTCCTTTTTAGAAGGTTATGGTCCAGATTAATGACAACACCAAGATTAGGAAGGTGAGATCTTTGGAGCTCTAGGTTTTACTGTGCAGGAGACCAATAGGATGTGTTGTTGCTGGGTCAGAAGGAGCTGGGGTATCTAATAGACACAGTTAGGAAATACAAGCAAGAAGGGATCATGGACACAATAAGTACCGAAAAAGAAAGAACAGAAGAACAGCTGCCTCTGCAGTCCTTTCTGGAGAGGACACTGCTGGAATTTCTGCAAAAGGAGATGCAGGAGATGAATTACAAAAAATGTGAGATGGGCAGGAGGAAGAAGCTTAGGCAGCAAGAAAAGGGCAACTGCTTGGGTTTTGGGGAGTTCTTTGCTGTAGGCCAGGGAGCTGACTATCACAGAGTTTCTGAGAGGCAGGGAAAGGATGCTGGGGGCTGTGCATCAACAATCAAGGCTGGAAAAAATTTAAAAGGTTATGGCAGTACAGGTTCTTCTCAAATTGTTTGAATAATTTCATGCTTGCACTAGAGAAGTTCATATGCAAGTCTTTCCTAGGAGAAAAGGACCCATTTACTCATAGGTTACAGAAAGACACGAATGCAAATATGTCTCTTTTTTTGTAAAATATTCAAAATGTTTTATATCTCATGAGAGTTTTATTTTTTTAGTGAGGGCATTTAGTATTTGGAGAAAATTAGTATTTGAAAGTAAAGGCAAGTTAAGAAGTTTCAGCTAAAAATTAGTTTAGATAGATTTTTTTTTTTAATACTAAATAATTCTTTCATATCATCATTGGCTTCTCAGAACAAAGATTAAGTAATAGAATAGGCTTGTAGAAGCATAACTTTTTCTCTCCTTTTTGGGGGCAAATTTTTTGCTAGCAAGAGTCCCTGAAATCATCAGCTTCTGTGCCCTGAGGTGAATTCTTACACAAAGAAGTCAGCAGGATTGGGTAGACTCAGTGGTCCAGAAAAGCTATTAGCCAGAGAAGATAGCTTGATTATATTTTTCAGCTTCAGTACACTTCTGAAAAGTGTTGGAAATGGAAGAAAAGGGGATGTTTAGATTCTTTGCATACAAGGATGCCAGGAGCTGTTGCTGGGTGTTATCTACAGAGATGATTGGGAGAGAATGTCTGAAAAAAGGAACTTTGAGGCTTCCCGGAGCAGCGTTTGCCAACTAAAAAGTGTTGCCATGTTGGATGTCTCATGTGAAATAACTCTCCAGAGGGTATTAATTGGAAATCATGTTAGCAATCACGGGCAGGGAGAGCTGGGTGTGTCCCAGTGCCCCAGGCCAACACATGAGAGCTCAGCCTTGAAACAAAAAATGGGAGCCACCTTCCCTGTGTGCTGGTACCTGCATATTCCAGTGGTATCTGTGAAAGTAGCACACAGTGTCCAGGTGTTGTGGCAGTCATTTAATCACAGAGTGAGCGTTTCTGTGTTCATAAACAGGAAAAGCAGGAAAGCAGTAGGCTGGGGGAAGAAGTGACCTTGTGTGTCAGTCTCCAAAGCAGAGCCCCAGCAGTCTGTGCCTGTGCAGGTCACCTCAGCCCAGGGAAGGCAGCTGGCTCCAGCCCAGAGCTCAGGTAACTTTGTGCTGCCCCAAACTCCATGCACAGTCCTTGAGCAAGTCTTCATCATTTCCCCTAAACTCAAATTTTCTTCTTTGATCTCCTTCAGCTCTTGCCTCCTGGCCATTGGTGTGCAGTTCTTCTGGGTCTCCTGTATTATCCTGCATTTCCACGTTTAAGGCCACATTTATCATCTTGTTCATTTATGTCTGCTCTGCATCCTTGCCCTGATTTTCCTGGTCTCAGCACTATTCCCTGCTCCTGTTTCTCTGCACCACATCGTTAGGCTGGCACTGTTAATGGTCCTTCTGCACAGCATAACTGCTCACTAGCACTGCCCATTTCAAAGTTATGGTTGCACCACATGATTATACAATGCAAGCAAAGCATAAAAAGCTACTTAGTCATTAAAAAATTGCTGTTACAGCTAAAGGAACTGTAATAATGCTCCAGGCAGGCCTGGAAAAACCTGGAGAAAGCAAGTTTCTGTCAGGTTTTGCAGTGACCCTGTGGCCGGGAATTGCTGATGGCATTACTATACGTGGGGTAAGAGGCTCCCTTGCCTCTGGGCATCTCCATCAGGAACCATTCCCATGGCTGTTGGTGTTTAAGAGAGAGAAGCTCTTTCCCCTTTGGTAGGTCCCTTCCCTCTGAGTGCTGGGGAATCTTGCGTCTCTCAAGGTTCGCAACAAGAGATCTTCCCACTTTTTGTGCATCATGTGAAACAGGGACTCTTTCAGTGGTTTTGGTAAAGAAAGATCAACCTTTTGCCACTGATCTTTATACTGTTCAAAATGGGGAGCATCACTCCATTAAACCTTACAAAACAGGAGCAGCTCTTATAATCTGCCTGCTACGTACTCAGTGAATTGGACAACAAAATATTTCCTCCTTCAGCTCTTTCCTCCTATTTTCCCACATCCATCACTGATATACTTTCCCCTGGTCCTGGGACCATGATGGACACTTCTCTGATTGCACAAGTGTTTTACAGATCCTAGGGCAGTGCAGAGGTTTGTTGTAGCATTACCTATGTGTGTGCTTACAGTGCACACCCACTAAACCAGTAATTTGCTGTCACTGTTTCTTTTAGAGGGAAGTGCTTATAAATCCCACAGGCCTGTGAGGTGTCCACAGCCCCCAGGATAAGTGAGAAGTTTCCTTGTGTAGAAGTTCAGTGTCCTGCACAGAGTAAGGAGTTTTGGGTTCCAAACTTGGCCAGTCTTTCAAAAGCTCCTGCCCCTTGGGCAGAACATGAGTAAATCTAGATAAATATATATATATTACATCCTGCTAACCTGAATGAGATCAGAAACGAGCTCAACAAGATGCACAGCTACAGAAACCAGCAACCACCTGTAAACATTTTTGTCAGTCCAGAATGAGTCAAAATTTACTTGCAAATTCTTTGTTTTGGGAAATGAATTTGTTTTACCTCAGCAGAAAAGGATGTCTTAAATCAATGTGATGCTTTAATTCTACTGTGAGTCTAACTGGAGATTTGATTTCAAGATCTCCCTTAAAATGCAAGTTGGTTGGAGACAGCTTTAATTACCAAGAGCTAGCAGGTAGGAAATTATGAACTTGGATGCCAGTATAATGATGTGGACAAAACTCAGGTTATTTTTTTCAGAATGAAAGGCAATGTTATGGCATCAGCTGGCTCTTTTTACCTGACATGGGGAGAAAAAATTAAGGCCTTTGTCTTTATATGAGCCATAAAGTTACTGAAAGATAAATGGTGAAAGAGGGGAGTTTTACTGCTTGGGTTTTTTCCCCCAGATTTGCATTTTTT
The DNA here is from genome assembly GCA_013400635.1 of Hypocryptadius cinnamomeus. NCBI lineage: Eukaryota > Metazoa > Chordata > Aves > Passeriformes > Zosteropidae > Hypocryptadius > Hypocryptadius cinnamomeus. The sequence goes on from VYZP01025204.1 coordinate 16,142, forward strand.
AATGTTCTGCTATGGTTGAACTTAAACTGCCTTTTATTGCTCATGGGATTGCCCTCAAAACATCAATTTCATCCAGCACTGATTTTACATCTGTCCATCTGCGTGATTTCTTTTAAGTCATGAGCCAAATTGAGGCCAACACATGTACCATAAACAGCAATGCTTTTAATTCTGGGCTTCATTTGCCTTCAGTTTCATGTGCTCCTCGCCCTCTACATGCACTCTGCTATCTATATATTTCAGAGAAAATGGTACAAATCTGTGATGGATGATTTGCAGAAAACAAATCTTTGTAAACTAATAGCTCGACAGAAGATACGTCTCAAAGAGGCAATACTGCAGCCATAGTTAATGGCCAGAGCCTGGGAACAGTCAGGAGGAATATTGCTCCATTTCAACAATGGATGAGAGGATCATCAAGTAAATCAGATCTCAATAAACAAGAAGCTGCTTAAAAGCCTCATAAACAATGCATGAATGAGAAGAAGATTGCTGTGGAACAAACAATTAACCAGAGACAGAGCTGAAGAGTAGTTAATGACATGGGCATAATAATCACGACTTCTAATGACAACAAAATTGGGAAGACAATACTGTTGTCCCATGGAGCAAGGCATTTTGGCATGGAAATGTTTAAAATTCATACTGTATTGTTTTAATACACAATTTTTAGAATGGAGTCTAGTTGTGCAAGGACCTTTCTCTGCTGTTATGATAGCAAAAAAAAACCCCACAAAAAAGCCAAAAACAGAAATTCAAATTTCAAAAGTTGCAACCCTCCCCCCCCCCACACTTCATTTACCAGAACTGTGGAAAGGTAAATCCCCAGTGACTGGCTTTCTCATGACCTCTTTTCTATCCAATATCCTGGGTTTCTTACATGTCCCCTTAGTTATATTTTATAAACTTAAACATAAAGAAAAATACATGTGCTTGTTTGAAATCTAGCTAAGAAGGGTTTCATGAGACAGGAATATCAATAACAGCTTTTAATGCTGATGGCTTGGAATGCTGTATGGAAATTTACACATATCCTTCAAAGGAAATAGTAAGTGAATCAACAATAACAATAATAATAACAACAGTAATAATAAAAATAATAAATACAATAAAACTGATAATAGTAATATAAAATTTTTGTAGTTATTATTATTTCATAGATATTGTTCTGTGAGGGAAAAACAGCTTTTCTGGCTCCTAGAGGTGGTGCAGGTGTGTACAGTGATTTGACCCAAAAAGGATGTGCTAAAATACCAGTTGACTTTTAAAAAATACCTTAAAGAGAAATTGGAAATACAGGTAGATTCCCTTAGAGAGAAAAATGGAATTTTAAAATCTCAATTGGCTGAAGCAGAAAAATGTCTTCAAGAAAAATTAGATCTTTTTATAAGCCAGTCACCCTCTCTGGGAACAGCCAGTCAAATTCACAAATCATCCCATTATGAGGATTCTGAGACTTGGGATGAAGATGTCTGGGATTATAGTGGTGAGAATTTTATTGCCACCTCTGACATTTTCCCTGACTCTTTCCCTTTTTGGCTATTAATTAAGACTGAAGTTACAAATGAGGGTGAGTATGGCAGTGCATACAACTCCTTGGCGTCCTGCAGAACTGGCTGAACTGCAGGATTATTCCAAGCATTTGGAAGAATCCAAGATAGAATATGTGTGACAGAATACATGTAGCAAGTCTGTCTGACTGGGGAAGATTGATTTTTACTGAGTGGGGAAGAAATGGAAGGGTATTGGGGTCCTGGTGAGTTTTTAACCAGAGATCATGATTATTCTTTAACTGCATGGGTGGTATATTGGGCAGGAGGAACAGGGGAGAATAGGGGAGATCCACTGCTTTTTAAAACTACTGGACTCTCTGATCTCTGGCTTCTGTGCAGGATGAAATATGGGAGGTTTGTGTTTAAAACACCACAGGTCCTGAGCATTCCACAGCAAGTATTCCTGTCTGGCTTTTTGGGGAAAAAGAGTTCACTAAGGTTGAAGTGCTTGTGGGGGCCCTCCAAACACAGCTTTCAGGATTTGATTTACTTTATGGGTGCACCTGGAAACTTCCCCGTGGAACATTATGGAGTTTCACAGTGAGATGTACTGGTTTGCTGAGGGTACAAATAGAATCCAAATGAATGTGAGGTAATTCAGGCTCTGAAAAGTTTATCAATCTGTTGAGATATCAGTACTGCTGCCTTCTTCTAAAATATCTAATATAGAACAATATCCCCTGCCAGCAGCAGTGCTTAAAGGGACTGATGGGAGGGTTGGCAGATTCCTTAAAAAGAGGCATCCTTAAGAGGATTCATCTGCCTTTGAATTCACTTGTGTGTCTCCTAAAGGAGCCTGCTTGTTTTATTGTTGTCTACTGGTGTTTGAATGGCAACACAGACCCATTAACAGCTGCAATATTTAATATTGCAAATCTAACAGCTATGGATAGCAGTACTAGATACAAAAGATACATTCTTTATGGTTCCTTTACAAGGGGACGACAAAGAGGAATTTGATTTTCCCTGGGAAGGTTTATAGTGTCCCTTTAACAGGCTCCCTCGGAGGTATAAACCTTCACCCACTGCTGCTCATGCTGCACCTGCTGAGTTGTTAGCATCCCACTCCTCCCAGATGTGAAACTGTGCCAACGTATGGATGACATCTAATTGGAGGAGATTCCTGTGAAGAAGTGGGAGAAGCAACAC
>VYZP01025209.1:0-11206 GCA_013400635.1 Hypocryptadius cinnamomeus
ACCAGGCTTGTGCCATTTGCAGTTGCCAGTAAAGTGACAGAAGCATTTTCCTCTCAGCTTGCTATCTTAGGCAGTCCATAGTTTTATTCCTAAATGTATGTTATCTCTGTCCTAATGCATAATTGCAGGGATAACAAGCAGAAAGCCTCTGTATCAGTCACAGCCTGTGCTGCAGACTGACTTTAATTCCCCTCAAACCAGCTCCAATTTTTCTGGTTGCATTAACACACAACTGTTCTTTGCGCAGAGTTACGCATGAGCTTATTTTATTTGTGAATTTAAATTAAGTCCCAGCAAGTTCATTAATATAATATAAAAAAAAAGAAAGGTGCACCTAAATACAGCTGCCCTCCATCTCTGTAAGTTCAGTAGTTTTCCAGTGCTTTCTAGTAACAATAGTTTTTAGTTACTTCTGCAGTAACACTGCAAAAGTAACACAAAATCTGCTGAATTCAAGCATTTTTTATGAGTACATTATACTATTCTGGCATGTTTCTTAAAGCCAGTGACAATGTAGCGAACATAAAAATAGGAAATGTGGGGTTTAGGATAAATGTTCATTTCAGAATTGAAAGGGCTTCACAGTCCAAGTTACTGTCCCCAGACTTGATAAAAAAGGCCTGAAGATTTATAGGAATTATTGTTGTAGGAAGACAGATTGCAGAGAAACAGTCAGAATATCTATGTGGTGTTAAACCTAAACTTGCAATACACAACCCTGGCTATTCACAATTCCTGGCTAATGCAGAAAGGAAGGAATTATTTACTGCACTCTTCTGTATCTAGTTTCAATGCTCACCACTGAGGCATCACATCAAATTGGTCTTGCAGCTATAGGCAAATGGAGACATGGAAGAGGTTACTGGTTTTCTTCAGGTCCATGGGGAAGGCACACAGCACTGCCTGTGCCTTATGTGACCAATGGCTGGTCACGTGTGAAATTCACACAGAGCCATTTTTTCTCCAAGCATTATTTAGGCATAGTTTTTCTACTTTTACAGAGAGAAGGAAAGAAGGCACTCACATAACCCAGGATCCCTTTCTCTTCCCTCGCCACCCTCTACTCCGTTAGCTTGTAGAAGGCAATTGATTGAATTTTAACCTCAGTCACCAAGGAAAATGTTATTTGAAAAGTTATGATGAAACTTTGGAGAAGGCATACTCTGAGCCTAAGGCAAATCTGGAAGCTTATTGGAAAAGTGTTCTGGCACTTTCAGAGCTTGTTAAACAGTTACTGCCCATCATGTTTTCTGTAGATAGTTTCTTGTACCTCAAGAAGTTAGAGATGTCTCAGGAAACCAGGGATGTGGGAGCTACTGTGGTAGCTTTAACCCTAAAACAGCTAAATTGCAACATGAAAATTAATCAAGAGTTCTGGGCAGCTGGAAAAATTCTGTATGCATTCAATCACCTTTCTGCACAGTACACACATCTGTGCATGACCCACATGCACACACTGCACACAAAAACTCCTTGCCTGTGTAACATTACAGGCTTTGCAGCCCCCAATTTCACGGCTACAAAATAAATCTGATTGTGAAATAGATGCTCACAGGTAGAAAACAATTTCAAGAATGAAGTGAGAGTACATGAGCTTTTACAGGAACATATTATTAACCCCAGCTTCTTTCCAGCCCCTTCCATGTGCAGCTTGGCTCTTTGACAGTAAGGTCCCACTCTTGTACAGTTCCTGCCTGATGGAATAACTGTAACTCTCATCTATGCTTTCATTCCATTCCAAAACAAAACTAACACATTTTTTCACCCTTATCTCACCCATTTGCCCCCTCTCCCCCTCCCTTTTGCTCTGGACTTCACTCACAGAATGCAGCATATGCTGTATACTCAGTGTGCTCCTCAATAGCAGTGTACACATGCCAAGGGATAAGTATGTAAACTGAGAAAGCAGCAAGAAAACACACGAAACCCAACAACAGCAAACACAGACCAACAGGAGAGCACATCCTACTGAGCAGCCACAGCTCCAGGCTTTTATCTATAATGTAGAAGGGTCTTGGCTTCACAAATGCACACCAAGTATCCCATTTTCCAGTTTTAATTATTTCTTCCATGAAGACACAAAGAATAAAGTGAAGTCAAGCAGATTACTCATTTAACTTTCTTCTTCCTCTACTTCTGTGAAACAGCTATTTAGGTAAATTAACAATTCCTCCTCATCCTCAAGGCTGTAACATTTCCATACTTCCCTGAGATGATAACTCTTGCTTGGCTAGGTTTTTTTAAACTCCACCAACAAATAACACAAGAGTTTTTATAAACACTCTAAATGATGCAAAAGATGTCTTGGAAAACAGATGCAGAGTGGAAACTCAAATCACAAGGTGCACATATTTCCTGATAGCAGAACAGTTTCAATACATCTTGTTCAATTACAAAGATACATCCATCCTGGTTTTAGCCAACAGTCTCCTCACTGAATTGAGGCACATCCCCACAACCCAATTAAACTCAAACCAAACTGTGAGTCCTCTAACCTTCAAATCTGCTTCATTTTCCTCTTTGAACCCTGCAAGTCAGAACATGCAATGACCATACCTGTTTTCCTCACCAGGAGATTAACGAAATGTGGCTTTTATTTAAGAAAAATACAGTAATTTTTGTGAGGTGCACTACTGAAGTTTTTAAAATACACACACCACAACTCACTGTTAAACACTAAGTCACACTAAGAACAGCCAAAGAGACACAAGACCAACTCATGTGTACTGCACATGTAGAGAGTAGCTAACAATCACTCACCACCTCCTGCTTCTCTTTTTGTACTTCTTTAAGGAGTTACAGTGCAAATGCACCACACCACAAATGTTTTACTACTCTTTTTTTTCTAAGCATAGACACATTGTTTCAGCAATTCCTGAAGTTTGCAATGTGTTTTCTAAAACTTCAAGAGAGATTTAATCAGATGACTGACTTCCAAGAGCAGCATGAATCTTTTTTATTTACAGTGTCTGTCAGCCACCCCAGTTGTTGCTACTTTAGAAGTATGGCTTTTGTTCTCCTCCACTGTTGCTCTAAAATTTCTTAAGTCTCAATAAATTTTATTCAGGAAATAGCATCCCTACTCTTAAACTCTGGGAGTAGTTTTCATCCTGATTCAACCTGACAAGTAGGAGATTTATTCACATATTTGAGAGGGGAAAAAAAAAACGTTTTCTGCTAATTCAGTGAACTGTGGTCCAGAGCTGGTTTGTGTTTTGCCCTTACTGAACAGAATTCTTTGCTATGGCTTCATGCTAAGCCAAAAGTAAACACTCTTCCTTTTATACAGACAGCTCAACGCTGGCATCAGTGGTGACAGATGAAAAGCTATATTCCTCCAGCAAGAGGGAACGATTAAAAAAAACAAAAACAACCAAAAATTTTTTTAAAAACCCTCCAAACCAAACAAAAAACACCAACTGCACAAATATTGTTCAGCCAAATCAATGCATGTGTCTGAAATGCAAGCATTAATTAGTCATCAATCACCTGAGAGGAGGACAGCACCATTTTCACAATGGCACATGGTAAGACAAAAGCCACCAGATAATCCCTGATTAAAAGACATCTCCCACAAATACCTGCAGGTTAAAATTTACCAAGCCCTTTTGCAGCATGATGAAATTTGTTAACCTAAACATACAGCACCTGTGCAACTTTTTGGAATATTCTTCTCTAAAAGCAGCTCCACTGAGACAGGGAACAAAATGAATTGACAAGACATAGCAATCAAAACTGATTTTTATGATGTTCTAATCTTTGGTGGATATATTTACATTCCCTACCTTCACAAGTTCCAGGATCACTTTTCAAAAGATATTTCAAAATAGCAAGACTAAACACCATCAAGGACTTACCAGATTGGAATTGGTGGCATTGGAATCATCTTCTGGAAAGGGGATATAGATAGCTAAGGCCACACAATTGGCAAAAATAGTCAGTAAAATAATTATTTCAAATGGTCTGAGGAATGGAGTTAAGGAAATTGTTCCAAAATGAGCACACAAAAATAAAAAGAAATTTTAAAAAATATATATTTATAAGAACTCTGTTTAAAGAAAGCATTCCAAGCCTCTTATACTCTGAAAAGAAACATATGCCTTTTTAAGTGCTTTTAGGAGCTCCCAGCCAAAATTCTTCCTAATATGTCAAAAGCAGTGTAGGCCAGTCACGTGCCAGAGTAAACAAACTTTTCTTAAAAGTTTTTTCTTCTTTTACTTATTTAGATTGCATTTTCCCAATTTTCATTCGAGTGTGGCTGCACTACATAATAAGATAATAATGATGAGAGAAACCTGTACTATAATGTCTGCCCTTGCTCTTTTTAAGAGTTTTTCTGGGTTGTTTTCATCTGCATTTATAAATTCTCAGATAATTTTAACAGACATTTTAGGGTCTCTTTTCTCCCTTTCTCAGTTTCTCTCTCATATATTGGAGTTAAATGTGAGGGCTCAAGCAATAATAACCATGGTTAGAAGATGTTTAAAAAAAACATAAATTTTGTTAAGGCAAAAAAAATCTTTGTCCAAAACGTGCTTACACTGCACATTGCCATGTATACTTGTTTTGCTTAAAAATTATTTGAGGGAGTATTTCTTTTTCTCTTACTTGCATTTCATTTGGCATCAGAGGGAACACAAAAGTTCAGTATTTTAGGGACAGCAGGAAGCTGAGAGTCCCTTCTGACAGAGAAACAGTTCAAAGGCATTTCAACCTTGCATCAGCTTTGGTGGGGAAGAGAGAAACCAAACTTTTGGAATGTTCAACAAAGAAATCCTGCACAAGCTCAGTGCCCCCCTGGCTGTCCACAGGAACCAAAGGGCATTTTTTTACTGCCCAGTCTCCTGGCACTGCACTTCATCTCCTTCAGTGGTGTTCCTAACCTCTGCTGCTGTGAAGTGTCTCCAAACTCAGACTAGAGCCCAGATTTATGGTCTGTCTACATTTACTGGCCTGCAAGAATATCCTGGAGGCTGCCTCTGGGATAACTCACCAGTACTCAGGAGGAGAATGAGAAGCAGGAGAGAATGCCAAGCATAACCTGTGCCACAGAGTGCATTTGAGCATGGCTTTATCTGCCATGGGGCTGCAAATGTCAGCACAGCATGGATGATTTTGGTCAGCAGACTGCTGTTCTCAGAAAGAACAGGAGGTCTTTGAACGTTAAGCTGAGCTGCAAGATATACACAAATTCCAGGCACCTGACTGCTGTTTATACTCATATGCATTCTACATTTCACATATGGAAGAGTCAGAGGGTTCCAGACTCACCAGACTACTGTGCTTAAGCCTCTGAATAATAGGAGATAAATGGTACCACAGAGGCAGAAGAGCAGATCAGGACAGGAAGAGATATCTACATGAGAAATCAGTAAGATTTCTCAGGTGTGTACTATCCCAGGCTGTTTGTATAATGTTTACTGCTTAAAGACCTGGATTTCCACAGGCTTTCATTTTCTTAATCACTTTTTCCCCCCAAATTTTTGTTTGTTTCTTTTGGCAGGATTATTATCCATTAATTTATCACTGTTTACACATATTTCCTTTCACTTCAATTCTCTTTTTGCACTGTAAACATTAAATTCTATAAAATCTACAAATACACTGCACAAAAGGCAGAAAATTAAACACACAGCTAAATCCTTGCAAAATAAGGTAATTATTTCATTTCACTTTTTCTTGAATGCAATTGCTCATTCAGGCTCTTAACATTGTAACATTTGGGTAAGAAACACTACTGAAGTGCTATTTGATATCTGTTTAAACTTTAGTGGTACAACAAATTAGGCTAAGCCTTTCTCAGTAGTTTTCAGCAAGTAGGAAAAGTCAGAATATAGAATTAAAGTAAACCTTAAACTAATCTAAACCTCACAACCCTTTGATACTTCTTGTTATCATTGAAGTGTTTCATGTTTACCAACTCCAGATGTCCAGCGAGAGGTTCTGATGGAAAAAAAATACTTCCATCAACTCACCTAAATCCAAACAAAACCCCAAACTGCAAGCTTCAGCATCTTTGTGTTGCTTTAATTGCACTGTATGGTCATCTCTTGATCTGAGCAGTGCCATACCTGGTTTACAACACCTCATCCCCATAACTTATTGCTTGTCTTACTCATCTATCAAATGTTACTCTGAAGCCATGTGGTGACTGGGGTGCTGCTAAGCAAACCAATATTCAGTTTTATCCTGTTAGTCATCACCCATCATCCTATGCTTAAAGCATCAGACTTATGTCAGAAGCAATAAAAAGTAGCAAACTTAGTCAGGGGATTAAAAATTAGCATCTGAAGAAAGGAACAGGCAGGCAGGTAGTTTAAGGACATGGAAAGATTGACAGGAGCATTTTTAACAAGTTCTTAATCTGAAAAGTATGTCCATGTCAGCAATACCTGATATACTCATTTTCTGTTTTCACCCAGCATCCCACCAGACACTCAAGGGAATAATATTATCACATTGTCTTAAATGACTTAATTAATTTTTTTATCATATTAACTACTGCCAAATTCTGTACTGGCTTTCCATGACATGCTTATCTACCCCTAAAAACATTCTTTTTCTTTTGTATTTCCTGAAGAACCCCATCAGCTTGTGATTGCTGTTCAGGGTTAATCCTAGTTTCTCTTTGAGAATGCAAAGGAAGCATACTTAATTTCAATTTGAGTTTCACACCAAACACTCAAATTCCAACTTGCACTGATCAAACTTGGATGAGTAAAAAGGCTTTGCTCTTTGCACACAATAAAGCAATGATCAGACTCTCCCTGACTTTCCAGGGAAGCAGCACCAACCCCTTCACTCTGCAGCTCTGTGTCAGTGGTTATCATCCATCATCTGTGACACCATCTGTCTCCTGTTCACACTGTCAGATCTGGCTCTGCCTTGCATTTGGACATGTTACTTTAACTGTATTTTTTTTCCCCCCTTCTTCTAGATAACCACTATCCCTTACCATACAATACTGAGAATTATGATTTTAACCAGAATTCCAATATAATTAACAGTTCTCAGCCCAGTCTTAGGGTCTTACTGCATGCCTTTGGGGGTTTTTACCTTGTCCTTTTGCCCCATTCTTTTCCTCATACTGTAGAAAGTGTGATGTCACATGTTTAACGTAAAAGCATATGATTCAAAGTAGCAGAGCTACTTGGTGACACCTCTAAAAAAACCAATAAAAATAAAAAAGGGAAAGCCAGGAGCTGCTACCAATCCCATAGATTGATTGTTCTGACCTCAGATGCATGGGAGATATTCAAGGTATTTCCTGGGCCATACTTTTTTCAAAGACCAGAATTCAACCACTAAGCCTTATCAAGCTATTCAAGCTTCTAGTGGTCTCTCACACCGGGGTTTAGTTAAGATTTCACTTCAATCCTCTTTCCTGACATGCCCCCATAAACCACCTGAGTTAAGGCATCAAAAATTATTCATGTACTTAAAGTTCCCAGCGGTGGAACTTTCAATCTGACGCACAGATTTCCACCCAATCCATGGATTTCCATCCCGAGACCTGGATTTTCCAACCCGAGGCCTGGATTCTTCCAGCCCGAGGCCTGGATTTTCCAACCCGAGGCCTGGATTCTTCCAGCCCGAGGCCTGGATTCTTCCAGCCCAATACATTGATTTCAACCCAATGCATGAATTTCTACCTGATAGATTGATTTCCACCCAAGGCATGGATTTCCACCCGCTCCATGAGCAGGAGCTGCTGTGCACAAAGGCCTGCTTGGCCGTGTAAAGGATATTTCCATTCGACGATGCTGATGCACGCCCTCCGGATGGGATTCTTCAGCGTGAGGCACAGCAGTGCCCGGGGAGGACGGGTGGCTGTGGTGCTGCCCTGCTTCTTCTGCTTGCCATACTGCTGCCGTTTCCTCTGCGTGGAGCTGGCCGTGGATATCGTGGCGTTGCCAGCGCTGCCCATCAGCTTGGCTTGCCTGGCAGCATCGATGGCAGCCTGCCAGGACAGAGCTGCCCCCGGCGTGGGGATGTGCTCTGGGGCAAGCCCTGCAGCTGCATTGGCATTCATGTTGGCATGAGCTGGACGGGGACTCCCATAGTTGGAACCTGCCGGGGGGGGGAAAAAAATTTAAAATAAAATAAAGCAGAGAAATTTGTGAATAGTTTTTTAAACTGTGGAGGAGATAGCTAGTGGTTTTTTAAAACTTTCAGTGTAGGGTATTGTAGGTAATTCAAATTCTTCATTGTAAAGTAATATTACTATGCAATCCTTTGTCTTGCAAGAGACTCCCAACAAGACTGATGGATGCTGAGCCTCCAATCAATGCAGTCTCCAGACATTCAGAGAAAATAAACTATTCTTTTTCTTTTTACCCACATATTTTGCAAGTTGGACTATTTGAAAGCTCAAAAGCTGAGGCTAGTCCTCATCACCTTCTCACTCAGACATGCAGCATGATGCTATCTGTTACACGATAAAGAACCCAAACTAAATTGTCAAGTGCTATCACAAAAATCTTCATGCTTCTTGGAGATTACCTGAAGGTAAGGTGAAATTTTGCCAATAAGCTTAATTCTCCCTGCAAAAAACACATATGTACAGATCTAAGAACAGCCTGAGCAGAAGGTACAGTGAAGCAGAAACCAGCACACAAAGACACAGTTGGTGGCTTTTGTGCTCTGTATGTTCCTGTGCAGAGAGTTTAGGCCAACCACATGTTCAGAAATTGGAACTAATTCCATATCTTGATAAACTACTAATCAATGGAGAAATTTATTTTAAAAGCACAAAATAATAAGAATGCTGAAACCTAGCAGTCCCAAGTTTTGCAGCTTCTTTAGCCAAAAGTGGGGAAGTATATGCATTTGCCCAATCATAATAATGGAATATACACATCAGGTGACATGTGGCTGATGTTGAGAAGGTCTTAGCAGTACAAAAAAATAAAGCCACTCTTTCAAGCCAGTGCAGTTGTTCCAGTGTTTCAGTAAAGAGTGCTAAGTCATCTGTGCCTCTTCAATGAGGCTTTTCCACTGACCCAAATTAAAACCTCAATCACTTCCAGAGGAAAGAATTTTGAAATTTCAAAACAGATTGCTTTACTCTTTGGACTATGCTTCAGTTGAGTTCTGAAAGAACCTTTGAAATATCAACTGAATTTTATCCCTGACACTTTAGAGAAGAAAATGTAAGCCCTGTTAAAAAAGTGTAACATAAAAGCTACACAAAGTCACAACAGCAACTTCTGATTAAGAAGAAGACCTTGTTTAGGTATGTCCTGTATCACATTTAAGAGACTATTTAATTTGTTGTGGACTTGTGAGTTTGCCTGTGGCAAACATCGAGGTACAGGTAAAAGGAGGCTTGAGAGGTCTACAGATCTTATTCCTCCACAGTTCAGCTTCAAAATCCTGCCCATTCCTGATTCCGGAAGAACCTGAATGGTGCTTCCACTCACATCTGAGCAGCAGACTGTGCTTCAGAAAGAGTGCACACACAGGGGGCATAGAGTGGAAACCCAGTCAAGGAGTTAGATCACCTGCTTCAAAGCAAGCTCAAAGCCTCCTGTTGACCATGTTCCACTTTAGATTAGTGCAGAAATATGGTGTTATTAAATAGGACAAATGGCTCCTGCAGACTGTCAGACAAAGCTAAGGGAAGACCACTTGTGACACTGTTTCTTTTACAGTATCAGATGAAAGACATTTAAAACCAGGGACTTGGAAAGCTCTTCTTGAATGGAAATAATTACTCAAGATGCATATTTCATAGCTGGATGTGCAGTGCCAAGGTAGCACAGCACTGACTGCACTACAAATGAATGGAAGCAGGTGGAATAAATACAATTACATTGACACACAGAGTGCAACAGGATACGCCTCTACCTAGAAAGCACTCAAGATTTGTAAATTCATTTCACTGAATCACAAGGAAGGACATGATAGAGTCAGATGTTATTTTATGTCAGGCATTGCTGTAAGATTTTCAGGCTGTTACAGTCTCATTACAGAGCAGGGAAATCCAGAGCTTGTCTCTGCTCACTGAAAAACCTCCTAGCTGCAAACCAGCCAAAGGAAGCTGATGAGTAATGTGGCTCTGATATGTGAAAGGGAAAGCTGAAAGAAACAAGAAATGGGAAATGGTTAATTCACATCCCTCGCATTTTGAAAATGAAGAAAAAGAGCTTTCAGAATCCTACAGGCTAAGCAGATTTCCTCGATGAAGCAGGCAATCAAGTGACAGACAAACTTAGTTTTCCAAGGCTAAGCAAATTGTACACAGCACTACTCATGGGATACGTATTTATTTTGAGACTTGTTCCAGATGCAGTTTTTCTCTTAGCATCTATTTGACCTCCCTAGCTTGAGGCATGCTGGAAAGGAAAAATAAATGGAAAATCACTCTAATTATTCTCCAACTCCAGCTCTTTTCTAATACTGACCCATTAGAGTGGAGAAGAAAGATGTGTGTTTTCCAGCAAAAGCAAACTTGCTGATCCCTCTCCACAGTGTTCTTATCATGCTGACTAGACCATGTGCTCCTGTAAATAAACAGCTGCTGCTTCTTAATGAAGACTTTTCTGCAATTTGGGAACGCGTCAAGTTTCATCATTATTACCTCTTATTAGTTACGTTCCACATGAGGATCCAAGTCATGCATTTTGACTTTGATGTGCCAGCAAAGTTAAGTATCCAGCTTTTGGTGGTTTTATTGGTTTTGCTTCTAATATGATCAACAGTCCCATAACAAAGTGCTTTGTCTCAAATTAATTTCAAACGATGAGTCAGTAATGACAGATTTATATTAACAAATATTACAAATATTGATTACTGATAAGGATCTGTCTGTTCTATGAAGCTCTGAGGCTGCAGACAGGATCTGTAGTAAATGAGAAATGGCAATGACAAAAGACTTGTTCTGGAGGTACTTCATAGAAATAGCTCGAATAAAAGAGCGAAGCTCCCACAGCTACATTCAAGAACTGAGCAAAATATTTTCAAAGAGAGCATAGCCTAAGTTTCAGGGAGAATGAAATTCCACCCTATAATCTAAATGCTTAGGGTTAATTCCTGGGAAGTAAGGAGAACAGAGTTCCTATGGAACTCACAAGGCACTGTGCTGAAATTTCACCCACAGAGCGCATTTCTCCCCCACCACAAAACTGTGCTGCAACCTGAGAGCTGCTGTTACTGGATTTGGGTTTGGTTTTTTTTTTTTTTTTTTTCAGTGCAGCAGTAGATC
>VYZP01025212.1:0-21712 GCA_013400635.1 Hypocryptadius cinnamomeus
TTTGTACCTCAGAGTGCCTGGAACCCCCATGTTCTACAGCAGCAAAATTACTACTGGGTGTAAGTGACCAGGTAGGTTTTGTTATTGCTGGTGTCACCACTGCACTCTGCACAGTCCCTGTCTAAGGGACTGATTCTGACCTGTGTCCCCTGGTTGGGATCAAGGCCCCTGTTCCCAGCCTTTTCCAGCTTCTGACATGCTGTGGCTGCTACCAGTCCAAGGGTCCCCTGCTCAAGGATCTTGCCCCTAAAATACCACCTGATATCACTGCTGGGCTAATTCAGCAACTTCAGGTCATGCTAAATATTTTTAAATAATCGTTTGATGTTTTGTTTGTGATTTTTTAGGGTTTTGCATTTTTGGCTTCTCCTGGAAGCCTGGGCACAAAGCATCTGACTGCAGCTGGGAATTCATCACCTCTCTCCCTGGACATGCAAATTTTACTGGAACTCCCTCAGCTAAGTAAACAATTTTAATAAAATAACATCCCTCTGTATCCCATACCCTTTTCCATAAAGTTGTGAGGATTTTTGTATTTTTCATTCTACAAAAATATTAGAAATATTGGGAAGGAGTGCAATAGAGTTTTTTACAGCACTGCTTTTATTGAAATAAAAGGTTATAAAACATTTTGATGGTTTTTTTTTATTTATTGATATCCCTAACAGGCAGACATTGTAAATAAGCTCATTGATACTCTTTAAATACAGTCTAATAAAATTAATTCTCAATTACTGCATGAGGTGATGGATTAGAAAACTAGCTTGTGTAAATTTGCTCACAGGAGTGTGAGTTTAGAATGAACTTTCTAAGTCACTAATCATGGAATCTGAGGATGGGATTTTAGAACATTTCTCAAAGCGCTGTCCCATACAGGAATTCTCTTCCCATTATTTTTATTTATTGATTATAAAGCCTCTTCTCGAGATCTTCAGTTTGAGATGACATCTCCCTCTTATCCCTCATAAGGAAAAGCTTTAACGTGGAAGCTTACATAAATTCCTCTGCAGTAAAATGACCCCATTTCATTTAATTCTTGCACTTCCATCATTTAATCGATATTCACATTGTCCTGTAGCCATCCAGCTTTGTATCTCTGAGAAAAGTCTTTCCCCAGATGTCCTCAGGAGTTCAGATTTAAGAATCTCTTTTTCTTTTTTGCCTTAAATTATTAGGGCTTGAGACATAACCTGCTAGAATATGTTTTGTGTGTCATCATGATTTGGAGATGTCTTACATTCTTGGAAGGTCCTTTAAAGTGTTGTTTGGTTTTTTTTGATTGAAGGACTAGTTTAATTTAATTTCCAGTGAGGTGGTTTTCAACACCTGCAAGTTCTTGCTCTGTTGGCTGTTCCCTTTCATTTCTCATACACCAACAAAAGTCTGTTAAGGGTTTATGAAGCCCCCAAGTTCTGTGTGGTTGAGTTTCTGCTGAAAGACCATCACAGGTGGGAGGTGAAGCCATGGAGGCACATGGTATCCATAAGGACAGAACTCTGCTATCAGTCCTTATTTCCCTGAGGTTTTCTTTGTTATCCCTGGATTATAATGGCATACGTGTGGAATATGTTTTCCACCCCTATGGCTGTAGGGGTGGAAAAAAGCTTCTCCTGTTCGTTCTCCACGTTGTCCTTGAAGTCTAAAGGATCTGCCATTTCCTATTGAGGATCCTCTTCTCTCCATGTGTTTCCTGATGTCTCTGGACACCTGGACACCCTTCTCCCTCCTGCTCTGTGCAGTTAGTAGATCTCAGTCTCTTCATTTTTTTTCCTCTTTTTGCTCCTTCCTCCCGCTTGCTGACTGAGGTTGTTACAGGTGACACCTTTCAGACCTTGACTTTCTTCCAAACCCATCTTCCCATCTTGACTTTGCTGCTGCCTATGGACTCTGCCAGCCCCCCATGCCCTTGTATTTGGGGGTTTTGTCCTTGCTGACTCCAGGATGCCTCTGGAATGGCCGAGGAACATTCCCATGGGAGACACAGTGCATCCTGAAATGGGACACGGAAAAATCCCATTGAGAGTGATGCTATCCTCTTGGTTCAGGTTTCAAGCAGATATTGGAGAAATCCTGGGAGCTGAGAACTGAGGAAAGGATTTAGGGAGACCAGAGGCTTGTGAGATGCATCAAGACTCTTGAAAGCATTTCGTCTTTCTTGAACATGTGGAAAACAAACCAGGCTGCAGCACTCCCTCCCTGTCAGAAGAAGAAAGCAGCAGGACAATATCTGTTGTTGGAATTTCCCTCCAGCAGCACTTCCATCCCTCCCACCCGAGGGCAGTTGAGGTGAGCCATGGCCATGCTTGGGGGGACTCATCCCAGGAGACGTGGATGTCCCAGAGCTGGGCACTCTGCTTTGTTCCCTGCAGCCCCACCCACCCCCTCAGCTAAAAATTATGTTTTTCACCAACTGCTGAAGTCTCCTGCTCCTGCTTTAATGTTAATTTTGGGAGTTTTCAACTGAGCTACCTCATCCAGGGATCCATGTGGCAGCCCCGAGGTCCAGCCCCATCTGGGTGACAGAGTTTGTTTCCTTTGGCAATATGATTTCAACAACCAGGCTTCCAGCCCTGGGAATCATTTCCCTCAAATAGCTGCAAAATAAATGATGGGACATTTTCCAGTGCAGTGCTGCAACCACCCAAAACACCACTGTAGAATTCACAGAGGCCAGGCAGAGTGAGTGCATTAAGCAAGGCTTAGGGGGATTATGGAATTAAATTGGGAGCCCCTTCCACCCTTCCCCCAGTCAAAGACATTCGGAAATAAATATTTAAAAAAGGGTGTTAAAACAATGGCTTTGGCTAAAACCTCTGCAAGCAAAGAGCCTTGTTGTGGAGGCTGTTGCTGAGCTGTGGACTGGTGTGTTCAGGCTGTGTTCCAGAGGGTTTCCAGCAGGGAGCCAGGGTGATCTCAGGAACACCCAATGGCCGTGGCTGGAATGGCTCTGCTTCCCGAATTCCCTCTGCAGAGGAGAAGTGCACCAGCCCTTCGTACAGCACAGGACCTTGCCTCCTCTCCTCTGGACCCTGCTGCTGCCTTTGGCATTCCTTATCCTCTTCCTGCAATTCCCAGCTCTGTCCTTTTCCAGCATCCTGCTCCTTTCAGGGAGAGTTTGTGCAATGAAAGCTTTGCTTTAATCTGGGCTGGATTTAGCCAGATGCTGCAATCCTGGGAAGGCTTACACAGGGCTCAGGTCTGCCATGGGAATGTAGCCTTGATTTGATAATCTGGGAATGGTTTATTTAAAATTAAAAACATAGAAAACCTTTTAAACAGCTTTTTTTTGAGCTCCTTTTGGCCTTGCAGTAGAACAGGCACCCAGGCTCTCAGTCACATATAGGGCCTGGCACCCATGAAATAGGTTTTAGGCTAATGAGGCACACTCTGCCTACTTTAATTAAATTAATTAGAGCCAAAAAAAAGGCATTTCCCATTAAAAGTCTTTAGCATCATAATAACACAATGAATTTAAATATTTAATATAAAAATACATTAAATATTAATTTCCAATACACTTACAGAGCCCATTTGACCCAAATAACCCCACAAATATTCCCTTACCAGAGAATCTCATTTCTTTGCATTTTTATTAACATAATTACAGACCTTTGTATTTAAAATCTTTATTTTAGTGCAGTTCTCTTGGTGGTAAAATAAATCCATGAGACACCTGTGCAGGAAGAAATAGGATTTACAGAGATTTTAAGCTTTTGGGGGCAAACACGGTTTATTCTTGCCTGTGTTAAGGGGTAGATGAGCACAGTGACACCAGAGGCAGCTGAGTGTATTAATTAGTGCTAATTAATAAAACTACCGGGTTCTTTGACCTTCTCACAGCTCACTGCACGGGCGGAGGAGGAAGGATAAGGAATGAGCAGAGGAAAGTCCTCTTGGTCTGAGTTTTTCCGTGCCTGCCTCTCCCCTCTGACTCCCCAAGATCCTGTGTCCCCCTGTGCCTTAGCAGGGAGTGGTGACAGCTCATCCTGCAGGCTGGAATTCCAAGGGATCCTGCAGCCCCATGGGAAGCTGCTGGCCAGGAAGGGGCTGGGGATGCTGACTGCTTGTGACAAGTCTTGCCTGGGAGAAAACCAACACAGCAGCGGTTGGAAACCTGAATGATGTCACTATGGCAACAAAATAACTCACCTTAAAATAAAATGTGCATTGGAAGCAACCTCATGTGCTCAGGGAATACAGGGAGGAAGCTCCTATTTTTTAGATGTATATATGTTTATGTTTATGTATTTTTTAATATTTTTTCAGCTTCCTAAATTCTTGCCTTGTTACCAGATGCTGATGCAGATGTAAGAAATATTTTAATTTCTCTCAGCAATGAAATGAAACAGAACATGACCAGACCTCCAGAAAAAGGAAAAAGGTGTTTGCTGGGGGCAGGAAAACCCTGGAGCTGCTGATAACTACAAGTCATTCTGATGGATGTGAGATCCAGACTATCAATATCTGCAGCTCACAGCAGGGATTTGGGACTAATTATTGCTAATATTTTTCATGGACATAGTCCGTCCCTTTCCAACAATCCTAAACTCCATTTCCATATTTGTTCTTTCCAGACAGGTTTGTTTTCCCCTTGTTTCTGCATTAAATAACAGCAACAGGTGGAAATGTAGAGATTTCTCTGGAAATTCCAAACTCTCCCTGTCTCCTTTTATCCCATGAGCATCCCAGCCAGGTTGGAGCTGTGGTGATTCAGCCACAGCGCTGCTGGTGAGATGTTCCCAAGTTTTCTCATAATCCTGGATGCTTTTTAGACTGGAGTGGGTGACTCTGACCACCTCTGTGTGAGGGAAGCTGGGATGGGCAGTGCAGTGGTGGGGGTGAGGCCGTGAGCTGTGCCGAGCTGCAGCAGCCCTGGCAGCTCCTCGGGGATCCAACCCTGGCAGCAAAGAGGAGTCATCCTGTCAGGCTTTTCTCCTGCTTGCCAAAGGCCAAGAGCATTTATGGGATGAAGCATAAGGCCATGGAAAGCCCAGCACCCCTGATCTGGTCCTGCAGCGGCCCTTGACTAATCCAGGGTAAAAATAGAAACACAAATTGTCTGCTGTTTCACTGGGAAGCAGAAATCCGGCAGCGCTGGGGTTTGAATCATCCAGATGATGCTCTTCAAGAGGAGGATGTTGCTCTGGAAATCCCACTGATCCCCAGGGACTGGGATCATGGTCCAGGTGGAGAGATGCTCCCAGTGCTCCAGCAGGCAGAGCAGGGCCAGAGCCAGAGCTATTTTAAGCCGAGCAGAGGCAGCCTGCATTGGTGCTGTGCTCACCCAGCGTGTGTGTGCTGGGGACAGAGCATCTGCCTGGGAATGGGCAAAGAAGTGCCAAAGGCTCCACAGCCACAGGTTTTCCCATGGTTTTTGCAAAGTTCAGACCATTCGTAAAAGCTGTGGAAAGCCCAGCACATCCCAGAAGGAATCATCAGCAACTGCAGCTGCATGAGCAGCTCTGGACTTCCACTTCTTGCAGTGCAAAAATAAATACATTTACAGAATAAGTGTATTTTATATAATATAATATAATACTTATATAATGTATAATTCTATATTATCATTATATTATATAATATCATAATTTTCTTCTCTATATCCCATTTTCTGAGAGCTTTGCACCCAGTTTAATGGCAGTGAAAATAATTTACTTCCAACTGCTTCTTTTATAGGAAACCAGAAAAAGTGGATTAAAAGGAATGAGGTTATGGAGCATGAAAAAATACTCCAAAACAACTGTGGAGGAGGGAAGAGGAGTTTCTGCTCTGACCCTGGGTGAGTTCAAGGGGGTACTTTGGATACTTGGGTGCCAAATAATGCTAATAAGTGAGACTGTCACGTTTTGACGTCATCAGCACAGCATCCAGACACTGCCTCTCTCCTTCCCATCGGCATTTCCTTGCGATCCCACATTCTCTGCAGCCTCTGGTCATTGGGAGAGCAGGGAATAGCTGCTGCGGCTCCCTGGCAGCGCGGGAGGGATGAGCCAAGACCGAAATCGTTTCGTACCATTGATGTCAGAACGGCTCCGACACCGGCTCCGGCTCCATCCACATCACTGCTGCACCCCATCTCTGCAAGGAAAAGTAATCACTTGTCTTACCTCCGGGTTTAATTAGTCCCTGCTCCGGGGCTAATTAGGAGCGCGGTCCGGGCGGAGGTCGGGGCCGGAGCCCTCCCTCCCTCTCCCGCTCCCGCTCCCGCTCCCGCTCCCGCTCCCGCTCCCGCTCCCGCTCCCGCTCCCGCTCCGTGCCATCTGCCATTGCCATGACACTGGCTTTGCTTTTCACGGCTGGCTGGGCGCGCTGGATGCGCGGGGTAATGGGGCTATTTTTCCCCCCTTGGTCTTTGGAAAGGAAATAATTATAATAATAAACCCAGGAATGGCTGGAACTGCTGCACACTGCCCTTTTCCTTCCCACTTTTGAAGCTTTTTAGTATTCAGTTTTCCAGCAACTGGGAGGAAAATTGCCCTGAAAGAAAGAAACAAAAATCTGTGTTATTTTTCAAACACCCCCCACCCCCCCGTGCCACACAGGCAGCTGCAGAGAATTTCTCTTCCAAAGGGATGATGTAATGGGCTTTGTCAGCCAATGCTGGAATGAATAAAACCCGAGACCCGAAATCCATCCAGGCTTTTGATGAAACTCCTGAGGTTCCTGGAGCAAGTGGTCGCCAAAATAGGCTGGAACTGCTGGTTTTGTCATGCAGCTCTTGAGAGAAGTGAGATGGAGAGTCAAGGGCTCCAATCAGGGAATAACCAAAACCACCAGGTTTTGTCCCAGTGAAGGGGTGCACAGTCCTTGGTGCCAGGACATCAACTCAAGCTTCAACACAGAGTCACTCCTGATCTGAACATGGAATTTACAACCACATTTTATAGAGAGATAGATGTGTATATTTAATATTATGTATATTATATATAATTTGATATTATTGCCCAGAGAAGCTGTAGCTGCCCCATTCCTGGGAGTGTCCAAGACCAGGTTGAACAGGGCTTGGAGCAGCCTGGGATAGTGGAAGGTGTCCCTGTCCATGGCAGGGGGTGGAACTTGATGGGTTTATGGTCCCTTCCTGCCCAAAGCAGTAGGGGATTCTGTGATATGTATAAAACATAAATATATGAACTATACACAAGTACCACCAATTCCTGTGCCAGCAATGGGCACATTGTTGCTCTCCCAAGGATGTTGTGGGCTGCTGAGGCCAGGAGATCTCTCCTCTCACTCTGAGACTGATCCCAAGTCTCTGACTAGCTTTCTTTGGGACCCCTTTAGGCACTGGAAGAGGCTCTAAGGTCTCCCAGAGCTTTCTCCAGAGCACCCCCAGCTCTCCCAGCCTGTCCTCATAGGACACACTGCACTGTTCCTGTCACCCCAAATTTCTGCAGCGAAGAGGCTGCGGGGCAGGCAGGGAGAGCTCCCAGCCTTCCAGAAGGTTCCAGCTCTTGCAGGGACATCACACTTCCACGTGATGGAGGAGAACCATGGATACATTTTTCCTTGGCTGCTCTCTGGTCCCTGCTTGTGCATCCTTGCTGGGCATCCCTGCAGCAAGAGCTGGGACAGAGCTGCTGCCACCATCCCCCAGCCCTGTGGAGCCACCAGCACGGTGCCACATTCTCTGACACCCTGAGAGCTGTGGTACCTGCTCCTGGTCCCCGTGCCATCACCCCAGCAGCTGGATAACCCCACATTCCCAGGGCTGACCTCGCTGTGTGTGCAGAGCAGCTGTGCAGGAACCCCCAGCCAGGACCACCACCTAGAGGCTACAGCACCAAGAAGATTTTCAGCCAAGATGGGCCACAAAAGGGGTTGGAAATAATTCCCAAGCCCAAATGGAGCAGCACTGGGACCTGGGAATCTGGACCCCTTCTCCAGCCCAGTGGTGGCCATCACCTCACCTTCAGCACCAGCAGCACCCAGCAAACCTGGGCCCTAGGGTGGCATTTGGGGAGGGAGTTTTGCCAAGAACAGGAGGATGTGGTGCCCTTTTCCTCCTGGGGAAAATTCAGCTCCAATGGAGAATACTTCCAGGAACACAGCTGCACAGGGGGGTGTGCACGGCCCAGGTGAGTGGCACAGGGCTTGGCAGGGACACAGGTGGTACCTTGGGTACATCCATGCCGTGTGTCTGTCCCCACCAACAGTGAACAGTGAACAGCAGGGAAATTTTCCTCCTTTCAAAGTGCCCGGAATGGCTGGAGGAGCTCAAACCAAAGGGGAAGTACAAACCTGTGTCCCCTCACTCCCCAGCTCCTTCCAGAGGTCCAGGGCCAGGGACAGCTCTGGGTCCTCTCCCACCACCACGGGTTGCTGGTCCTGCACTGGTGACGTATCTTTGTGTCCCACAGCCCCACCGGATCATCTTCCAAGAATTTGTGTAATCACTTCCTAAGCCGTTATGATTCCTGGGCTCCATTTGGGCAATGAGTTGCATGGTTTAATTACCCATTGTGTGAAATATGCTCATTTTGCATCTGCCACTCTGTAATTTCATTTGGGGCCTCTTTGTTTGCTTTGTGTCCCCACACAAGAGCCACCGACCCCTATTCACTGTCCCTGTGCTGCTGCACCAGGGAATACAAATCCCGCATCCTTTTCCCCCCTGTCTGTCAATTCTTTGCAAGACAAAAAGGGTAATTTATTTAATTGTTGCTGGTATAATGTCCTAAAAGTCTCCTTTCCCCTCCAACAGTTAATTACACTTGTTAATTATTTTAATTATTCCCAGGGTAATGCTGTAGGTATAGAGGAGCATAGGGGTAAACACGGAGTGGGGAAGTTGGGGTTTACTCCAAGATCTCCATTGATAACCAGGCTGTAACCACATGGGTGGTGAAACCACAGCAGGGAATGTTTGGCCTGGATTTGAAAGTTTCTGTTGGCAGCATGGAAGGATTTATAGGAAGAGAAGGCAGATCCTGCAGGATTGCCCTCGGATGAGGCCTGGAGAGGCAACTCCAGCCTTTCTCTCCTGGCAGAGCCGGCACAAAATGGAACCGTGACTTGGGGAAGTACTTCTGGTCAGCAGCTCTGTGACAGTGGATTTATGTGAAGGAAGAAAACAAACCAAGCAAAATTCCAGCCCGCTGGAAAGCTGAGTCTCAGCCTGAGGCTTAGGAACAGCCCACCTCCAACTCCAGCCATGTTCCGAGGGGAGCAGCGGCCCCGGATCCATGAAACTGCAAAACTCGTTTGTGGTCCCACAGAGCAGCCTCTGCCAGCGCCCCTGGAGCCAGGGTGAAACCCGAGAGCTGCCGCAATCCAAACCTTCTCCACAGCTCCTTTTATCTTCCTGGGGGGAAAACAAACAGCGCAGAAGCTGGAGCTTTGTGGCTGGGATGTCGCACATCTGGTTTGAGCTCCAAGAAATGCACTTCCACCCCCTCCCCGAATTGTTCATGTTAAACAAACAAAACCCCAACGATTTTGTGAGATTTTGGCTCTGGGATAACTTTGGAGCAGCTTTTACTGAGAATTCCAGGCTTGTGCTGCTCTTCATCCCCAGTGGAAGCAGCACACCTCGCTGGCTGGGAGGGAAGCACTTCCAAAGGAGAACAACCGTGCCCTGGAACTCCCGTACTGGGAATGCCGCTGGGAATGGGGAGTGGTCTTGACCACTCTGTGTTTAGGTTTCAATCCAGCATTTTTCCCTGTGTAATTTATGCTTCCTCTCCCCCTTTTAAGAACGTCTGGAATTGTTTAAGATGTGTCCAATTGTATTAAGTTGCCTTTGAGAGCTTTATGGTGTCAATTGGATTCCCACTCTTAGGAGCAGAGCTTTCCAATTTGCTGGTTTTCCCTTTTCTATCACATCAGCACCAACTTCCTTTCAGTGCTTTCAGGTGTTACCTCAGCCTGAAGGTCACACTAATCCCTGGACATCACTTCCATTTGACACTGTTCCAGTGATTCCCTGGTTGGTGCTGCAGGAGAAAGGGAGCGTCATTCCTCTGGGATCTTGTCCCACCAGCCCCTCCCTGTCATCTTCCAGCAGAGGTGGATAAATCAGAGCAGATCATGGAATCATGGAATCACAGAGTGGTTTGGGTGGGAAGGGACCTTAGAGCCCATCTCATTCCCTGTCATGGGCAGGGACACCTTTCACGAGACCAGAGTGCTCCAAGCCCCATCCAGCCTGGCCTTGGACACTTCCAGGGACGGGGCAGCTTCCCTGAAAACAGGTGAAAGGTGTAGGTGAAGGGGGTAGGACCAGTTCTGATCCTCTCCCCATCCCCTCCTTGACTCACCCTAGCCCAATCCCACCTCTTCCAAAGCAGGGGACAATGGCCACACGAGTCACCAGTGACATTTGTCCCCTTGTCCATGCTCACTTGTGACCACCTCCAGCTCCTCCAGGCACGGGGACAGTCTCTGGAAGCCACGTTGACATTGTTCTCTCAAAGGACAGAGCTCCTCGAAAGCCGCCCAGCGCCGGGCCCGGAGTGTTCCCAGCTCCTGGAGCCCATCCAGGGCATCAGGTTTCAGAGCGGGGGCTCCCGGCAGCTGCACGGGAAAGGAGCAGCACCACTGAGACAGTCAGAGGGAGGAGCCATGGTTTCCATTGCAGAGATTCAATTTTCTTCCCCCTTGATCAGATTAACACCAGTGTTACTCCATTAACTGCCAGGGAGCTGCTCTCAATCTGAAAATCAGACCTGTCGGAGTGTCACAGAATCCCAGCCTGGTTTGGGTTGGAAGAGACCTCAAATATCCTCTGGTTCTGCCCCCTCCCATGGGCAGGGACACCTCCCACTCTCCCAGGTTGCTCCAAGCTCCATTCAGCCCGGCCTTGGACACTTCCAGGGATCCAGGGGCAGCCACATCTTCTCTGGGCCCCCTGTGCCAGGGTCTCACCACCCTCGTGGGGAAGAATTTCTTCCCAATATCCAAACTAAATCCCTCCTACTTCATCTTAAAGCCCTTTCACTTTGTTCAGTCCCTCCATCCCTTCCAAAGGGATGTCCCTCCATCCCTTGTTCAAAGGCCCTCTCCAGCTCTCCTAGAGCCTCTTCAGGCACTGAAGGGGGCTCCAAGCTCTCCCCAGAGCTTTTCTTCCCTGGGTGAACACCCCCAGCTCTCCCAGCCTGGCTCCAGAGCAGGGGGGTTTTCTTTTTTTTTTTGTGGACAGTCACTTCACTCAAAGGAGCAAAGGTAGATGTGGGCTGAACCTGCCCTTCCATTTATATGCTTGGAGGGGTTGTTTTATTTTATTCTCCCCATTTTCCTTTTTTTTTTTACATCCCAAGGATCTCACTGTGTTTGCCATTCTCTTGCTTGCTGAGGCAGCAGTGCCTTTTCCCTCTGTGCTGCTCCAGCACGTTGCTGATGGTGGAGACCAGGATGAAGTCTGGAGGTGCCTCCTCTGATTTCCCTGTCCCTCCCAGGACAGTGACCAGTGCTTTCAAAGTGGTTTTCAGTGGGTTTATTGTTCTGAGCAAACAAAAGCAAATGCTTGCCCAGTTCTGTTGAAGATCCTGTGAGGACGCTGTGAGGACACTGTGCTGCTCTGGGAGCCTGCACCAAAAGCTGGATCATGGAATTACAGGAACATTTAGGTTGGAAAAGCCCTCCAAGTCCATTGAGTCCAACTGTTCCCCCAGCACTGGCAAGGACACCACTGGCTATGTCCCCAAGTGCCACATCCACAGTTAAATCCCCCCCGGGAGGTGACTTCAACCTGTGCCAGGGCTGGACAACCTTTTCCATAATATCCAACCTAAACCTTGTCTGGTGCACCCTGAGGCTGTCTCCTCTCATCCTGACCAGCTGCCTGGACACCTCACCATGCCAACACTGCTCAAATCTCTTTCCGTGACATCACCTCAGAACCATCAGTACCTTCACACTCATGAATCTCTTCACCTTTGCATCTTCAAGGTCCCCAGCTGTTGTGATGAATAATGATAACCAGATCCACAGCAGTCTGTGGATCCTTCCTAACCAGTGTCAGACCTGGTAACACCCAGAACACAGGGAACAGATAGCCAAGGACCCTGGGGAAGGCACTTCCTCCACAAATTCCAAATAAACCTGAAAGTTTGAAACCTCTCCTTTTCAGACAAAATAAGCCAAGCTTGGGAGCTGCCATGGAGCTGGCTTTGGATTCAGTGTCTAGACACCACGACAGCCGTGGAGGAGGGTTTGGCAAAAACCAGACAATCCATTCAGTTGTGCAACTCTCTCAATACCCCATGGCTCTGAAAAGTTATGAATTTGAGCAAAATGTTCTTGGGCAATTTTCTGTACTTATTTGAAAGAGGAATTTGATTAGAACAATAGTTATAGAATTAAGAACAACTCCCACCCTGGCACTCAAAAAAGAAATAACCAAAACCAAACACTCAGTTGTATGTTCTGTGTAACAACCTCTGGACTCAGATGGAGAGACACGACTTGGGATCAGAGTGACCTCATTCCAAAGGGTGTTTGTACCTTGGCAGATGGATGGATCCTGTGCTAAGGCAATATCAGCTATACTCAGTGTCTGCTGCTTAAACCATAATGCTTGAGACACTCTGACTGGAGGCTGGAGCCAAAGAGAGATGGTCCCACAGCACCAGGGCTGGGAGAAGGGGCTCCACCTTCCTGCAGGACTGGACTCCTGTTCAAAGCCCTTTTAGAGAAACCACTGGGGTAGGAAATAACACAAATCTAGAGTGCTTCCAATATGCATTCTCTGCCCAGAGCAGAGCAGGCCCATTGGGATTTCTCACTGACTGCTGGCTAAACTCATGGAATCATGAAATCCTGGAATGATTTGGGTGGGAAGGGAACTTAGAGATCATCTCATCCATGCCCTGCTATGGGCAGGGACACCCTCCCCTATCCCAGGTTGCTCCAAGCTCCATTCAACCTGGCCTTGGACACTTCCAGGGATTCAGGGGCAGCCACAGCTTCCCTGGGCAGCCTGTGCCAGGGCCTCACAACCCCACAGAGAAGCATTTCTTCCCAATATCCCATCTAATCCTGACTTCTGTTTAAAATCATTTCCCCGTGTCCTGTCACTGTGTGCCTGTATGAAAGGTCCCTCTCCCTCCTTCTTACAGGCTCCCTTAGGCACTGGAAGGGGCTCCAAGGTCTCCCAGAGCCTCCTCTTATCCTGGCTGAACACCCCCAGCTCTCCCAGCCTGTCTCTGTGGAGTGGAAATTTGGTGAATCAGTTTTAGGTGTCAGTCAGGATGACATTTGAACTATTGCTGGATCATGTTCCAACTGGGATGTTCAGTCTCCCTGGTTTTACCCACATCTCAGCACATTTCCACCAGGCACAGGGATCCAGTTACTGCTCCATCAGTTTTCACTGGAGGAGAGACCAGAGCATGGCCCACAATCTCTGCTGGATTAAGGGAATACAGTGCCAAGGAAAAGGCCCCTCAGAACTCTCTCACCTTCACTGCTGAGGAAGCTGGAGCCCAGTTAACCCTGAGTGTTTGTACAGAACAGGTGGAGCAGCAGGAATAACAACCCCAGTGCCTCAGGCCTGGAAAATGAAATCCACATTTAGGCATCCTCTAGTGGCGCTGGGGCCTCATCCTGAACCCCAGTGCATCCAAGACACTCTCATTGAGGTGCTCTTTGGGGTTTGGACACAAAATATTCCAGCTCTTGCAATTTCCCATTGCTGGGCTGAGGAACAATTTAATGGGAGAGAGGTTTCTGCATTGCAGACATTTTTCTTCTTATTAAATATATCCTGTAGATATATCCTAGATGTGAAGAGGCTTTCTATAAAAGCAGGTTGTAGCAGGAGTTGATAAAGTTGCACAAAAAAGCTGTAACAACAGAAGTGGGACTTAACCCCAGGTCACTGGTCTGGTCCAGTTCTTTCCCAGAAAAAGGAGCCCTGGATTAATGGGAAGTCGCACAACTGAGGCAGAGAGGGGCTTCAGCCCCAGCCCAAAGCTCTCCAGCTCCATGGGCCCTCCCTCTCCCACTGCAGCTCTCCTGGAATTTGGGACCTTTCCAGCAGCACAAGCAACAAACCACAATCAGCTTTTGAGGAGTCTTTTTTATTAAGATAAATCCAGCAAAATTCCTAACAGTGGGTACATACAACCAACCTGCCCTTTTTGAAAAGAAATGTTTGTATT
This sequence comes from Hypocryptadius cinnamomeus, assembly GCA_013400635.1. NCBI lineage: Eukaryota > Metazoa > Chordata > Aves > Passeriformes > Zosteropidae > Hypocryptadius > Hypocryptadius cinnamomeus. Next base: position 14,100 of record VYZP01025212.1, read on the forward strand.
TCATTTAAAAACAGGATTACACTTTTATTTATTTATTTTTCTTTTTTTTTTTTCAAAACTGACAAAATAAAATTACATTTGGGAAACAACAGATTTCCAGCTCTTAGGTTTTTTCATGAAAATAGCTCACCTTCTTTATAAAAGCAACCCACAGAACCACTGGAATGTTTCACACGGTTATTTGTTTTGAGACCTCCCCACTTTAAGAAACCATACAACACATACAAGGGAAAAATTAAAATCTGAAGTCTGTAAGCATGACTTACACAAAAAGGGACACACTGACAGAAGTCAAAAGCTACCACCACTTATTCTTTCCATGTACCATACAAACTATTACAATCACAAAATTTAAAAACAATGACTTTTTTTTTGTTGTTTTGTTTTGTTTGTTAGGGATTTAATTCCCAAGTAACCGAGATGAAGATGTTCCATAATTAAATTCATGCTAAAAAAACCTGCATTTATAAAATAGTTGATAAAAATATTCCTCTCTGTTAACAATACAGCATGGAGGTACGGATACCAAATGATGGAGATACAGGGCAGGGTTAACATTACTCGGACTTGGCTTCCTTATCATCAGATGCTTCAGCAGCTGGTGCCTAGAAAAGGGGGTGGGAAGAATAGAAATATTATTGGTAATGCTAATTGCATTCCAATCTAACCAGCATCAAAAAGAGACCAGTTTGTTAACACAGACGTGGACAAGGCTTTGTGTGGATAGACAGGAATGCATAGAAAATATCGATATAACAATGGGCTGATAATTCTTAAAATAAAAACACAGGAGTATTAATTAGTGAGGTAATTTTGGAATAAGTGCCTGCAGAGAGGCAGAGGTTAGGAATGTGTTTTAATTAGGATCAATGATATGTTAGAGGAAGTTCAAGCCCTCATCATGGGGCAGTGGAAGAATTACACATCAACCACAATCCTGCTCTGACTGAACTCTGAGGAATCACTTCTCACCTTTCTCTATAAAAATGTGCTTTTACTTTCCAAGCCAACATACCAAACCTGCAGAGCTCCCTCAAAGCCCCTCTGAAGCACATCAGCCATGCAGAGCTCTAACCAAGCAGCTCCTGATCTTGTTTTAGAGATGAAAGAATAAAGGACCCTTGGCTGGACGGTGACACTCAACCCATGAAGAGACACCACTGTCAGTGACAGAACACAAGGGGCAAAGAGAGCCCCGGGAAGACACTGCTTCACTATCAGCAAGGGATCTGCTGGGACAATCCCTCAGCAGCTGATGGAGCCTGCAGCTGGACCTAGCAAAAGGCAGCTGAGGTAAGGAGCTGCCACAGCAAGGACCTGTGAGAAGAGGCTGCAGATAAGAGACAAGACCGAGTCTACTTTGCAAATCTCTTGTTGAATTGTTCTGAGCCAAATAATTGTTTTAAAGAATTGTGTAGAACTCAAAACCAGATTTCTGGCCCAGCACCAGCCCGTGCTGAGCAGCAGAGGAACCCAGCAGTCCAGAGGGGATGTGCAAAGTCAGCTCAGGCTGGAGGGTGGTGATGTCCCTGGGCTCCACTGTTGCCCAGATCTTGGGCATTGCTGTGAGCCAGCCCTGAGAAGGACCAGGGCTGGCAGACAGCACCTGTGGAATGGCTCCAGCACAGGGCAGGAAGGAGCTGGAAGGAGAAGGCCATTCCTGCAGGCTCTCCCTGGGAGCTGCCCTGGGCAGGTACAGCTGCTGTCCTCACAGTGTGGCAGTGACCCCTCCACCCCTGGAGCCCAGCAGAGCTCCTGCAGCTGTGCTTCCAGCACATCTGGCTCTGTTCCCAGCTTCAGTGGAGCTAAAGTACCTCATTAGTTTTGGTATCTCCATTTTCAGAGTGGTTTTCTTCTTTAGCATCCTCTTGTTTAGTTTCCTCTTTGCCTTTGGCTCCTTTCTTCCCTTTTGTTGCTGCCTTTTTGTCCTCCTTTTTATCATTTGCTGCTTTTTCTTTCTGTTAAGAAAACAGACAGTGATATATTAAATCCTGATTTCCACCTTGTATATCAGCATGTTCTCAACTCCAAAAGTCTCTGCACAACCTCCCTCCACCCCCCAAACTTCCTATTGACAAAGATGAGATCAAAGTTTCACAGGAAAAATGTTTTCCTTCTGTCTGTGCTGAATGTGCTACAGGGAAGTGCAGAATATAAAAGCAGCCATGGCTGGGGTTAAAAGAATTCTCATTTTAAATAGGCATTCAATTAAATTAGCTAAAAAATGTTGAACTGGCCTGTACTTCTGCCCTGCTGCTGAAAGGCAGCCACAGAAGAAAACCAACATGTGCAAACACCAGAATACTTCAGATGTGCTGTTAATCCCTATTTAGAAAACTGTAACAAAGCTGTAGGCAAAGGACTTTCCCCCTTCCCTGCCAGAAATATTCCTTGTGATAATAAACTACTTCCATGCCAGAAAAACTGGGGACTCAACAGCATCACTTTGCTAACCACAAGAGAGTTGCATTTATTATTTAAGTGTAGTTTCTTATATGTGGATCAGGCTAAATCAAAACAAAGCCCAAAACTTGATGCTTTTGTAGTAATAATTTTCCATAGGCAAGGTCAGATCCTGACCCAAATACCTGACCCTCATTAGTTTCACTTCCAAAGATGTGCCTCTTGCTGCCAATAAGTAACAGCACTGGCTCAGCCCCTTGCTTGATTAACCTACTTCCCACAGAGGAACCAGAAACCCTGCAAGATCTGCTCACAGCTGAATGAGGAGAAATGAAAATTACTGCATATACATTTATCTACTCAGGAGATTTGTCTCAGTGACTGCAAGTTACTAAAAGGTTACAAAAAGTTTACTTTATTACTTCAATCCCTCATTATTAATGCACACACTTAATTCACCTTAGAAATGAGCTGCTAAGGGCAAACTCAAGAGTGTTAAGGGGTAAACTGATCTGATTCTTCAATTATCAAAAATTCACCAAAATTAACAGCAAATCCTCCAATAATGCAGAAAATTTAAGATGGGCTCAGTACATTCAGTGAGTGAGGGTCTCTTTCCTCTCCAACCTCTCACTCCTCAGTCTGAGGGATTTCATCCCACCCTGAAAACTCTGCTACAGTGTGATGTCAGGAGTCCCTGTCTTGGGAATTCCCAGGATCCTGGTGCTATCTGGCAGTGAGAATTACAATTGTACTATGGCACTGCTTATCTGTTCCCTTTTCCCACCAAAAAACCCCACAAGAAAGTATTAACAGAGCTAAAACCAACTCTCTGTGCTGGAAATGTTCCTCTTCAGAAAGCCCTGGAGGAGAATCCAGGGAAACTGACTTCCATGGCTGAACTGACTGGAGAGAAAGGGTCCCACAGGACACAACAGGTCCTCAGCTACAGCACTGTGTTCATTTTCCTCAATAATTTTGCTCTAGAGATGGCAACAACAGTTCAAAATTCAGCTCCTGCATTTTAGAAGTGACAAAACTCCTTTGCCAGCTCCAAGTTTTTCAATATGGCAAAGTTTAACGGGTGAAATCTATTCTGACACATGGAAACCATTCCAAGATCCTGAAGGCTGACAAGGAAAGCACTTGGGGCAGACACAAATTAAAAATGCCTCCACAATTCTTACTCCATCACCCTTTGCACAGGAGTTGATGCAGTTTGAGGAGCTCTGGAGAGCCAAAACCACAGCTCAGGTGTCCTGGCTTCAAACAGCACCTCAGGAGCAGGAGGACCAATGCTTCCCAAGTCCACCTGGGCAATTCCCAAGGCACAGCTCCCAGGGGATCCCTGCATGATCCCAAAGGGAGACCACACCACCCAGCTGGGCACTGGGGGCTCAAATGAAGCTTTGCCAGTCCCTTACAAACCTTAACTCTTGCAGCCCTGTTCCTCCAACTTTTCACATTCAGTTCAGGCAGCTTTAGTGTTTAAACCCCACGATGTTTCCATGGAAATAGAAAAGCAAACTTGGGAAAAACCCAAATACAACAACGTGGATCACCCACTGCTGCCCTGCCCTGTGTGCCACCAGCAGCTGGCTCTGCTCTGCCTGGGGCACCAGCCACTAGAGGGAAGTGCAACCCAGAGTGTCCAGTGCTCCATCCAGCCAGGAATGTGGTCTAGAATTCCAGCTGCAGCCAAGATGGAACGGGAAAAGCTCGCTCTGCACAGCAGTGAGGTTACAGAGTGAGCCCAAAATGACATGTGGGGTTCTCTCTCTTTCCCACAGCACCTCTGCTGCTCCACACAGAGGATGTGGAGGGAAACAGTTCCCTCACCTGGAAGTCTGCTGGGCCATAGGCAATTGCAAATTCCCTTTCAAAGGAAAGGGAAAAAGCTCCTGGTTCCCAGCTCATCATCTCCCCCTGCAACCAACGTGTCTCTCCCCGCTGTGCTTTGCCCACCTCATCATCCCAAACCACAGGGAAAATGTGTGATGGGAACAGGTTAAAAACAATCACTGAAGTTTTGTTGCTGGGGTGTTTATGTGGGTTTTTTTTTGTTTGTTTTTTTTTTTACCTGTAAAATCACAAATGTTTGCAGAAAAATCTAACAAAAAGGCACTGCAAACTGATGGCTGGGGAGGCTGATAAGAAGGGGATGGAAGGAAATTTCTCATTGCAGAACTGCCCCCTTTGAAATTTCAAACTGTTGCTCCAAACTAGAAAAGAGCTTTAAATAGTTTATTTTTAAATTATACTGACAGACATGCCAATGTTTTTGACATTTCCAAAAATATCCAGCTGAAGGGGTCTCTAGAATTCTGAGTGATTAAAATGTGATAAACTGATAACTAACTGCAGAGAGGGCCTCAGAATGGAAATATAGTAAGAAATTGTAATTAAAAGCACGATTTTCAATGCCTCCTCTAATTGAGTCTCTGATCTCTACTCCAAGCATCACTTTCCCAACAATGCATTATATGAAATTTCAGAATAGCCTTGTAAAGCAGCAGCAAAGCCTGACCACAAGGGATTTCAAATCTGCTCAGTTTACCACATTCCTTCAGTAGAAATTGGATAAAATGATGTCTTTCTCATTCTTTTAGCTTACATAATTCCATCTCAAAGCTTTCAAGATAATTATGAATAAGCAAAGTGGTTAATTGTGGGGGGTTTATCCCTGTAAATACCTCGAGAAGGAAAACATAACTTCAGTTCAAGACTCTTACCTTAGGTGCTGCCTTTTTGGGCTTTGGCTCCGGTTTGGGTGGAGCAGGTTTCTGCAAAAAACACAAAGAAACAAATCAGGTGAATACCACAAATAAATACTTATTTTCATGAGCATTATCTTGGTAGCTTTTGAAAATTATTTGTTGGCCCTGCAAAAAATCAATGGGCAAATTACCAGGCTAAGGAGAGAGCAGGTGATTTACAGAGCCACGAGCATTTGTATGGAGAAGTCCTACAGGGAACAAATCCATCCTGAAATCAATATTCCTTAACTCTGGATACTTGTGCTCAGATGGAATGTACACTAACACAGACCTTGTATCTCATATGAGAAGCCTGGGATGTGGGGATGCTCAGGGAACAGAAACATGGAATGGGAATTTTAAATATTGCAATATTCTAAGCGTGCCTTTCCCAATTCTGGGGGAAAAACCCCAATAGTTTATTTTTAACTGTTCCCATCCCAAGTGAAAAAATATTAAAGGATAACTACAGATACTCACAGCAGATAGTCTGGCTGATCTTCTCTTTGGCTGCATAAGGAAAGATATGTCAGTAAAATTCAGAGAGCACATAAAGCACAGCTTTGTCATAACAGCCACCCAAAATAACACAGCACCATGAAGCCCTGTAGAAATCCTAGGATTTATGAAATTATGGGCATTATGGTGAGGACCTTGATGACTCCCCATTCCTGCAAGTGTTGGGGCCAGGTTGGATTGGGCTTGGAGCACCCTGGGATGGTGGAAAGTGTCCCTGCCCGTGGCAGGGGGCAGAACCAGAGGATATTTGAGGTCTTTTCCAACCCAAAGCAGGCTGTGGTTCCATGATCCTTGTACACACAGCTCAGGGTATTCTATGAGTTCCTAGAAGTGCACCTTTGCTCAGCAGGTCTCTGCTGCTGCCACTTTACTCTGCTGACAGGGTAAGGGATGAAGTTTCTTTCCTTGCAGGAGTTGTGAGGCTAAAAGGGACATGTTCCCACTGGAACCTGCCCCTGACCTCAGCCCAGAGCAGCTGCTGGAGCCCCAGCACCACCTTGGGGGGGTCACCTGCCATCTCAGAGGACAGTGATGGCCCTGAGCACCCCAAAAACAGGCACAGGCCCCCCAGGGGCTGAACACCCCTCGTGAACTGCGTGGGCTTCCTAATTTCTGCAGAACCCCATGGGAATTCTTGGAGTGGGGACCATACACAACTCCTACCTCCTCCTTTGCCTCGCCTTCAGCTGGAGCCTGCAAGGAAAGCGAGACACTGAGGTGAGAAGGCAGCACCATCCCCTGTGACTCCACCCGAGCCCTGAGGGAAGCCGGGGGGGCTCACAGGGCCCCCCCAACACCACCCGCAGCAATGGCGGCCTCCCTCCATCCCCGCCGCCTCACGGACTACAACTCCCACAATGCCCCGCGGCGGCCGTCACTACGTCACCACGTCGAGTTCGAAAAGTTCCCGCCAATTTCCCCTCACACAACAAGGTCGCCGCGGGCCCCGCAAGGACAATGAGGGACAACCGGGAACGCGGCGATCGCGCCCGCCCGAAGCGTTTCCACTGGGTCTGGGCACCCGGCGGCCCCGTCCGGGGCCGTGAGGCGCCTGGAGCGGGTCGAAACCCCTCGGGCGGGCGCCTCGGTGATTGAGGGGCGACCGCGTCTCCGCCCCGCTCCCCCAGCCCGCGCTGTGAGGGGAGGGGGGAGCGCCCCATATTCCCGCTGCCCCAAAGTTCCTGACTACGGTGATAAATCCCTTTTCCCCGCTTTCCTTCAAGGCCAGTTTCAAATTCTGCGCCGCCTAATGGCCCCAAATTACCATTGCACAACCATCTGGTATGACAAGAAGTGGGAGGCAAAAAAAAAAAAAGGAGAACAAAGGCAAACGCAGGAGAAAGAGGCGACGTTTAAAGGCGAATCCAGCCGGGAATGGCGCGATGGGGATTAAAACGCTGGCGGAGGTGGGTGGGGGGGCCTGGGGGGGTCGTGGCGCAGGTTTTGGGGGGGTTTTGCTGCCCCGCGTTCTCCACAGGGGCAGCACAGCACTATGGCTGTTTGTAATCCAGCATGGAGACACTGCTGCTCCAGCCTTCTCCTCCTTCCCAAACAAAACAGCCCAAAAGTGAACTCGCCGCGCTGCCCTGCCCGCCCCGAGCCCTCTCCCTCCGCTCCCCGCTCCGCTCTAGGACATACACCAAAAATTAAAAATACAAAAAAACAGAAACCAACCAAAAAACCCAAAAAACTCCACACACACGCGCGCGCGCGCTAAATTTTTTTTTTTTACAGCTAAATTTCCGCGATTGCCGCTTTAATCTCTCCCCCTTCACTCCCCATCTGCCTTCCCTCGTTTTTTAATTATTTTTTTTTCGTACTTACCTTTCTTTTGGGCATAGTTGCACCTTAATAGTTGATTGCAAAACCTAATAGAGATAAGATATCGAAAAATAAATGGAAGCGGCGAAAAACTGTTCCGACCGTCCTGCAAAA
>VYZP01025213.1:0-50444 GCA_013400635.1 Hypocryptadius cinnamomeus
GGGAATGTGTTGCTTTAACAAGTCTTTTAAAATTTTGATGTTAAAAATGTAATCTTTAAATGTATATATATTGTTTTTGTAGAGCTCTTTTTGTTGGAGGAGAGGATTATACTACTTCAACATTTTCAGTGTCATATTTTAGGTGTATGTGCAGATTAACAAAGCAGCAGAAGATGAAAACACAAAAAAGCTGGCTAAGGAATTCTTTAGAAAACTGGAGGAACATGATGAGCAGGCGTTGTCAATTTGGAAGCAATTTAGAGACCTCAGTATTGAGGAATACATCCGGATTTATAAGGTACACATCATCCAGATGCTTTTTCTGTGTTGTTGGTAAAATGATCTCTTTCTTTATTGCTTCATCAACATAATTGACAGTGCACAGCACCTTTTCATGTAGGAGACTGCCAAGCAGTGGACTCACTTGGGATCAGAGACTGCTCTAATGTTACCAGTTCAGTGCCTTTCCCATAAATTTTAGAATGTTGTGGGGAAGCTGTTTCTCAGTGTGCCAGGGTAAGCCTCATTCTGCTTGGAAAAAGCACAGTAGTTGATTTCTCATCCAAGCAGGCTGTCACTGCAGTTGCTGATGTGCTAGATACGTTTTATTTAATAGTGTCCAGGTAATTGACCTTTAGGCTAATTCTCCCTCCTCAGAAGTCCTGAAGGTCAAAGTGTGGTGCTAAGCAGCAAGGCAAATCAGTGTTGAATAAATACTGCTTGGTTTTGCTTTATCTTTGAAGCCAGCAACAACCCCCCAAATTTAAAAGTTTCCATGTAATAAATTTTATTAGAAGATGACTCTTTTCACGTTTCTCATCTGATGTTGCAATGGTGCATATTAAATTGGGTGTAAGAAGTTACAGCAGCAGGAGTTCCCTGCAGGTGGAGTTGAGCTAATACACAGCTTTCTGTTGCATACTGTGATCTCATGAGTGGAGCCCATGTCAGCTGTTTCATGGGGCATGTTTGTGCCACTGACATAAAAATTAACCTTAAAAATTTTGAAACAGCTTATAATGCAGATAACCTGGCTGTGCTTTAACTTCTTCCCTGAAACATGTCATTGGAGCCAAGAAAGTACTCTTGAGTTAAGATCTCCTGTGTGAGACACTTGATAATTCTTGTGGAAAGCTGAGCTCTGAAGGTAATTAGGTACTGGACTGTGTATGCAGCTGCATCTTGAAGGTCACCCATCACTGATCACATGATGACTGGTACAGCTAGGTCTTTCTCTCCCAATTTCATTTCAACTAAAAGGTATTGAACTGATGAACTCACCAGGTTTGACAATTAAGGTCATCTTGTCTCTTCTGAATGTATCCTCAGCCTTCATGAGGTAATGATGATTTCCATATACTCAGCAATGTTTGTGAGCAGCTTTTACTTTTTAAAATTCCTTTTAGCATCCTTTTAAAATAGGGTTGATTTCATGTCCAGGTAGCTCCTCTGCAGCCCACTGCTTTCACCTCCAGCACAGCAAGAGACTTGCCTCAGAATTGTGTATGAATTGCTCTAACCAGTTTATGCCTGATTTCTCATGGATGTTACATTGAACACCATATTCACCTCAGGGAGAGATTCATTCTAATGCAGAAATCAATTAAATCAAAATCCAAGCATCCTTTCCTTTTAACAATGAAGTGACATTTCCTGGAATAATATTAATCTTTGCACTGTATCTGATCTGTGACCTGTCATCTGACTTGATTTGAAGAAAAATGGTTAGCCTTGGTTTTAACAATATTACCCTTCTTTGATATTCTTGTAACTTCTCAGCGTCTAGGAGTGCACTTTGATGAATATTCTGGAGAGTCATTTTACCAAGAGAAGGCCCAGGAAGTTCTGAAGATGTTGGCAGATAAAGGACTCCTTCAGAAAACAATGTATGAACTCATTCAATCTGTTGTTGGTGCACTTTATTTAACATCTCAGTTGCACTTCACACAAGATAAGATGAGTGAGGTTTGTACATAATCTGAGGGGAAGAGTTTTTTTTATGTGGTTTTGGTAGATGTTCTAGTAGAAGACTATCAGGATTTGTGCAGTCACAGCTAAAATTTACACTTTCCTTTTCTGTGACTAGCACAGAAGCCTGGCCTTGGGTACAATGAGTGTGTTCAACTCCTAATGGTGTTTTAGGCTGTTGATTGGTTTGATAGCTCTGTGTGCCATTTAATGAGCAGAAAGAATTGGATGAGATCCTTGCCTTGATGAAAGAGGTGCCTGGCTGAACTGGGATGGAAGCTGTAATCATGGAATGCACCAGAATATGGGCAGGCTGCTCCCTGGCATCAGCAGTGGTGACAGCAAACTTACAGGAACAGTCTTCAGAAAGACTTAAAGGAGATGGTCATTCAAAGAAAAAGAATGAGACTGTCTAGAAGGAAGGGGGCTTGTGGCAAGAGGCCTTGGTTTTGGCTCTGACCTCAGTCTTACCTGTGTAATAGCCTACAGTGACATCAGTATTTTCCCTCGATTTACAGAAGAGGGACAGGAGTTGTGGATCTCTCGGAGAAGAAAGACCTCTCGGCAGTTTCCACCGTCATGCGCAGCGATGGGACATCTCTTTATATAACAAGGCAAGTAAGCCTATCTGTGCTCCTTGCCAGTCATTTTGCCAGGGAACTTTAGAACATGAGCACATTTATAAATGATGGATTTTGAAGATTTTTATTTCTAGGATAGTTGTAAGTGAAACTAGCAGTGTAACTATGATGGGATGAAAATGGCCTGTAAATATTTTCCTCCCCCTAAGTAATGTTAGTAAATCTCCTCTTTGCTTAAATCATAATACTTTCTTCAGCTACTAACTTTGAAAACAAAGCTAGAATCTCTGGATCTAATAAATAGTTGCCAAATAATAAAGGTTTTAAAAAGACCTTTGCTTAAAATGTTTATTGATGGTGTGATACAGGAAAAAATTGCTTTTTCAGCCTTGTCTTCATTGACTCAGTGGACCACCAGTGCTGTAACATCCATTTTATTGCTGTTTTTCAGCCATCTCATCAGTATCCTGAAATGCCTCTTGGGTATTTTAATATGGAAGCCTTAACAGTTTCTTTGTGCCGGGAATGTAAATAAATCTAGTGTCTAGCCCTCAGGGTAAACTCTGTACAGCTTTTCAAGGCAAGGGTGTTAGAGAGATGCTACAGTCAATCCTGTGCATTAGGGAGCTGCTGAATCCTGTAGGCGAATAGAGACAAAGATGCCACAGCTCCATGCCCACAGGTCAGCCAGGAGTAAGCATGAGCACCTGATCTCCACAGACCCAAAACCACTCAGCACCGTTGGCATTTTGTTCCCCTCTGGATGATTAGGATGAGTATCTATTCCTGTGAAGAAATAGATGTATATGTATAGATACATATGTGTATGTGATATATATTGTGATAAATACACTTGCATTATGTATGTGCTAAGTGTATTATTTAATAATTTAATCAACATACATGTGTATTGTGCGTGCACTACGTATCCCTCCAGTAGCTGGAGGTCCCTGTGGTCTCTCCAGCAGTTGGCCTGGACCCTCTGGTGCCAACAGCACAGACTGCTCTGGGTGCCCCATCTCTGCAGGCACATCTGGAGACTTCCCGGGATACTTTGCCTACTTGCTTGGCTATTCAGCTTGGCATTTGCTGTCAGTCATAGGAGGATGTGTGTGCCTTCACTCCAGCTGTTGGCTGAGACACCTTGTGACCCCTGGTCAGGCTCCAGCTGTTATCACTTCATTTCACTTATGCCCAGTCCCCTCAGTCTCTGACACCACAGATGCACGGCCTACATGAGCTGTAGGCCCCAGCTGCAGCTGCTGACACTCCAGATACATGTGCACACAGAGGAGAGAGCCCCCTCCCCCCAGGAGAGTTTGAAATGGAGTTTCATGAGAAGGCAGGACAGACTGTGCTGATGAGGTGCAGGACAGAACTACACAAACATATAACCAGCAATTGACTTACAAGCCACCCATCCCTGTTATCATCTTCTCTTTTTTTATCTTTGGTTCCTCCTCTAAGCATCCTGTAACAAGTCTTGTGCAATTGCAAATGCTTTTTTCAGGTTGGAATACAAGGTTCATGGTTCTCCTGTGACAGTCCTGTGTGCTTGTGTGTGTGTAGATGAGCTTTTTACCATTTCAGCTAAGGCTGACCACGGGTTACTTTTCCAGGAAAGGGTTCTTTCTCTCAGGTCCCAGCAGGCAGACAGACAGTGGACTTAGTCTGCACCAAAGAACTGTTTCCTCAGAAACTTTCTTGGGTAGTGGTTTAAAAAAACATTTCAGACGTGTCATCAGCAAAGTACACATGTCCTTTTTTATGTGTAAGGCATACATGGATCCTTCTCTTCAGGAAGTCCTCTCCCCTCCATAAAAAGCAGGTTATTTTTCTAAGAGGCAAGTTAGTGAGGTATGTCTGAGCAAAAGTGTGAATAGTTTCTCATTTTCTCTTTCAGAGATCTTGCAGCTGCTATAGACAGAATGAATAAGCACAGCTGGGATACCATGATTTATGTGGTAAGTAATTCTGGATTCAGCACACACTTTGGTGCTGGCTCTCTGCAGTAACCCAGGGGCCTCTGGCTTGCAATATGACTTTGACACACAGTATTTTTGGCAGTAAAATGGATGCCCTTACTGCCCAGCAGCTGTGCCTCTGTGTGGCAGTGTTTCTTGGTTCTGTTTCAGTGCATGACCCCCAGAATGGTTAAAAAATACCTTTAAACTGAAAGAGAGTAGGTTTAGATTAGATATTAGGAAAAAATTTGTCCCTCTGAGGGTGCTGAGGCACAGGAACAGGTTGCCCAGAGAAGCTGTGGATGCCTCACCCCTGGAAGTGTTCAAGGCCAGGTTGGATGGTGCTCTGAGCAAGGTGGTACAGTGGGAGATGCCCTTTCCATGATTTTATGAAAATTAGCTTTGGAGTTAGTCTCTACTCATTGCAATTAGTTTGAAAGGAACTCTTACTTGATTTGACATTTTATTTTCCTTATAGATGTTGTAATTAATAATTAAACAAACCAGAAAAAGCCGTTACTATTATAAAGGGTTTTAAAACGTTCGTTTAGAAATTAATGGTCTAAAATGAATCTAAGTCTACTCTGAAGTCCTGATATCTTATCTGAAATGTACATTTTTATGGCTTTGAACAATGCCCTAGTTTCATTATGTAGAAATTGCAGATAAAGTGCTACTTAATCAACCTGAATGAAGCGGTTGTAGACAGGGAATTTCTTTATATTTATTGGTTTTATTGTTTTGTTTTTTCACAATTCTAGCAGTATCAATAATGGATATGAATAGCAGGACTGTGTCCATACCTGTCTGAAACTGGTTTTGATCTCATATTAGCAAGAAAATATCATGTGATGCTTTAAAATCTTCTTTTTCTCAGATTTAGAAAAAAAAAAATTACCAAAGCCATGTTCTTTTATATGAAGTCCAGAATTAGTAACATGTGGAAAAAATCTGTATTTGGTAATGTCCTTGTACCTTCTCTGTACAGCTTTTTCAACAGTAAATATAATGTGACATATAATAAGATGGAGGGAGAGAGGTCAGTAAGCAAAACATTAAATACACATTTTAAAGTGCAACTTCTAGTTATACTACATTCCTCCTTTTAGGAGACTACAACTCCTTCAGTCTTCAGGATGTTTCCTGTAGCTTGCCATTCTTACATGTTGTCATAGAACAGGGACTTCTTGGTTATTGTGGGGGGAAGTTGTTTGGTTTTGGTGGGTGGTTTTCTGCCCCTGCTGGCTGGAACAGGGAGCTCATTGGCATCCAAGGGCAGTGTGGCTGTGAAAGTGCAGTGCTTTAGATGTTAAGGGTGTTTCCTGTCTGGTTCATGTGGGTGGCCAGTTATTTGTGTTTGATATTCCAGGAGGTAGCAGGGACCAAGGGAAAAGGAACAATTACTAAAAAAAAAATAGTTGGGTGTCCACTTTGCACAAATTGAGATGTCAGCTGAACTTTCAGCTAATGGCAGGAGCAAGCATAGGAACAAGAGTCTTGAGCAGACTGCTGCTGTAGCTGAACTCCAGTCACTGTTTAATTCCTTGCCTGGGCCTCCCTGGTCTCCTTGAAATGCAAAGAGATGCACAGCCAGACTGTGATGTGACTCATGTGTCCATCGCAGCCAATGTCTCGTTCAAGTGGGAAATGACAGATTAGCCTGTCCTCTCCTCTCAGCCTTGCTCAGGTTGTATGGCTTTCAGAGGACATGGTTCTGTATTTTTATAATTTCTTACTTTCTGAGGGCTGAGAAAGTGGGTCATAAAATAAAAGGGTGAAACAAACTCTTAGGAGACTCTTGTGGGACAGACAGCCTGGTGAGGGAACTGCCAGCCTTGCTGAGCTTTGCTGCTGTTTTGTAGCACTGCTTTGTAGTGAGTTACAACTGTACTCAGAGTTACCAGAGGCAGGAGGACTTCATGGGATTAAATGAGAATGCTAATGATTTTAGTCTTTAATAATTAAATACAAACATATTTCAGAATGCTGATCTTGTTACAAGAAAATTATTTAGAGACTCCGGAGTCTTATTTCACAAGATCGTCTTATTTTCATCAGGTCAACTTCTTTAGAAGAACATTAAATTGGTTTACTAGTTGTAATGCTGTAAATCAGTGCATTCACCAGTTTAGGTTTTAAAAAAATCCTACTTATTTCATAAAAAGACAGTGGTATGAGCCAAATATTCAAAACATCTAAAATGTGTGGCATGGTATGAAAGAGGTGCTAAGATTCCATTGAATGTTGCACTCAAGGAGATGAAAATGCTTTTAGATATGAAGAATTAGATATAATCCATGCTGGCAGGCTGCAGACTTCTGCCTTAAAACCAGCCACTAAATGAGGTAGGTCTGGCTTTGTGGAGAGATGCACCTCATCTGTAAGGTGCATGGAAAAGGACTTGGAAAGCCTTGTTTGAAGCCCCAGCCACTGCTGTCCGTTTATCAGCTGTCCTTTTATCAGCCTTGCTTGTGAGTCAGCATGGAGAGGGGATTCCCAGGAGCAGAGCAGGTTATGAGGAACTAGGAGAGAGGAGGCAGGTGCTTATACAGTGGTAGTTGAGAAGGAACACAAGATAAGAATATCACTCCTTGTCCCAGAACAGCAAACAAATGAGAAATAGTGATTATTGGGTTATCTCTGCACTGTTTTTTTAAGGAGGGATAAAAAGGAGTCTGAGTGAGGAAGTCAAAACAACTAGGTAGGAAAATGAACCTCATAGCAGCAGCTGTAGCTAGAAACACATGTGAAGGCTGTTGTTAAACATAACATACAGTCAGAAATAACTTGAGTTTGTAGGAGAGTGTAACTGAAAGTGGAAGAGAGCACAAGATGCATCATTGTTATGAAATTGTGATAATTTAGTCATTTTTTTGAATTACGTACCTGCCTTGTGATGTAAAACTACAAATTATGCTGGAGACAATAGAAACTAGTGGGTTCTGGAGGCAGACAGCCAAAGAAGTGTTCTGTTTCTAAGCTGAAGGGCCCTTGGAGTTTGGTGATATAACCCAAGGGTATAACAAGAGCAGCAAGGTTCTGAAGTGAAAACAGAGATGTTTTGTTTGATGGACAGCTCTCAGATCATGAGAAACTAAAGAACATTAAGGTTTCCTTTTACTTAATGTCTTTGCCTTCATGACCTGAGAATAATCACTTCTGAAAAGGTAGATTTCTTTTTCTAACATTATTCAAAATCCCATTGCCATAGATTCCAGCTGTCACAATTTTCAAGTCTTGCTTGTCTTCATGAGTCTTAATTTTGCTTGCAATGACTTACTGGCACTGTGGTATTGTGTGTTTGTGTGTTAAAAGCTACTCCTTATCAGACTTGTAGTGTTTTCTGATATGCATCAATTCTATTCCTTAGACAGATAAAAGCCAAAGTAATCACTTTCAACATTTATTCCAAATACTGAAGCTCATGGGTTATGACTGGGCAGAAAGGTATGTACTTTAAAATTGTAATTATATACTGGTTTTGGTGGTTAATTTCTTTTTCCTTAAGAATGTATATAATATGTACATTGGAACTTCAGCTGAGTGCTCTTTTGAGGAGAATCTCCTGCTGGTGTCCATCCACCACCACGCTATAGCACACGTCATGTAGGCATTTTGGATGGAACTAAGCTACAAGATGTGATGCTGGTGTGCAAGTAATGGATTCCAGAGTACAAGCAGACATTTTGCCTGTAGAACTCAACTAGTGCTAGTCCAACAGAGAAACAAACCCTCAGAATTATGGGTAATGTGGGCCTCAGGTCCTTATCAGCAGCCTTTTCATTCTGTGTGTCCACTCCTGCTGGTCTGATTTATTTGTGGATGCAGTCATTGCTGTGTGTTTAGGATGTGAAAAACAGCCCTGTCTCTCATTTAACAGGTTTTTCATAACTGCCTGATGTGGAAAAGGGAAACAATTTTTAAGAGACTGTGGCATAGCTTCTGGGATATTGTGTGGTCACATATTAAATTATTACCTCTTAAAGTATTTTATTTTAGCGGAGATCAGAATCTGAGTTTGAATCATGCTTCAGGCTTGAAGTATCTATTGCAGGGAAGTGTATCCCTGCTGTTATTCATTGTAATTACCAATCTTGTTAGCAATCTGAGCAAAGGTCAGTAATGGATCTCCAGACTAAATCATATTCCTGTCTGCCAGACTGCATGTCTTTTGTGGTTTTATATAGGGTTTTAGCCTTCAGGAATACCAACCTGCCTTCTTTCACAGTGCTTAAAGTTGTGCTAAAATTACCTTAGATTGTGAATCAAGAATAATGCTTGGGATTATTACAAGCAGAAACAGTGAATTCTTTATTATTAGCAATGATTAATTATACTGGTAGCCTAATGTGGCCACAATAGAATTATTATGACTCCTTTTCTAATTATATTAAGAGATCTCTGTTGCCACAGTAATTTGATCTGTCTACATCCTGCCTCTCCTCAATTTATTGCAAATTATTGCATTGAGGCCTCTGTACTAAAGCTAGTAGCAAGAGATTCCTGAGAGCACACAAATGACCAGGCTATCATAACTCTAATCATAATTTTCCCATTATGTAATAAGTATGGAGCTTGGTTGCTGAAATGAGAGTTACTGATTATATCACCGAGCTTCCCACGTTGGAGTGTTATTTATTCAGCTGTTATTGCTGTTTCCTGGTAGAGAATCCAGCTCTGAAAAAACACTGCAAACGTTTCTCTCAATTGAAATATAATTTTGGTCCTGCTGCTTCTCAACACAGGTGCCAGCATGTGTCTTTTGGTCTAGTTCAAGGTATGAAGACTCGGAGAGGAGAAGTAATTTTTCTGGAAGATGTTTTAAATGAAGTTCGCTCAAGGATGTTACAAAACATGACTGCCACAAAAAGTTAGCTATTTCAGGTCTTATTAGCTTCTTTTGATGTTCTGTGTTGATCACATTGTGTCATCTTTCCCACCCTTCACTTCTCCCTGTATTGCATTAATCACAGTTATGCTCTTTTTCTTTCTTTTTGTACTAACTATAATATAAACAACATTACAATAATTCTTTGCAACTCTGTGAACTCCCCTAAATTGCAGATTTGCGAATTCTAACATTCAGTGAAATAATTTTATCATGCACTGAGAAGGAAGTACCTGCCTTTTGGGAACAACAATTGTTTTTTTCTGGAGGGACAAATCAGTCAGTAAGTAGATCTGGGGCTGGAGTTCAGGGATCAGTCGGATTTCATCCAAAGGATTTATAGCTCTGACAGTTTTCTCTGGCAGGAGCGACCCTTGCTTGCCTGCCACTGCTCCCTTGTCACCCTGCCAGCCTCGTGGCTGTTCCCGAGTGCCAGGAGGTCACTGCTCTGCCCCAGATTGTGCTGAAGGAGGGGTTTGCCTGCGCCTCCAGGATCGTTTCCTCCTGATGCACTACAGATCCAAGCAATTCCCAGTGAAATGCTGCCCCCTCTTGTGCTCTCTGGACTTAGGTGCTGGATTGAGCCAGCGATCTGATCAGCTTTAGTAGTATGCATCTTCCTTGCTCTGCCTCCTCAGCTTTTTTGGAACAGATGATTTTCTTGTCAAATGGACAAGGAGGTGGTGTCCCTGCACGTGGCAGGGGTTTGGACTGGATGATCTTTAAAGGTCTCTTCCAACCCGAAGCATTCTGCGATTCTCCCATTTCAAATTCTCTCAGTATAGTCAGTTTAGATATTTACAGTAGATGGTGTGAATACTCCCTAAATGTACATTCAGATGGTCCATTAGCCATTGGAACAACTTTTTTTTGTTTATGCATCTTGTATCACTTGCAGCTTTTTATTAGTTTTTAAAAAAAATCTGCATTTCCCTGATCTTGGAGATTGGCTGTCATAATTGTGAAAAGGAATTCAGTGTAGCCTGCATAGTCTGTTATAATGGACCCTTCTCACCTCAAAATCTGTGCTACACATACAATGGGAAAGGGGGAAAAAGCCCATGTGAAACAGCTGTTTTCAGCTTTTGATAAAGATTTATATCCTGGACTATTTGCTGCATGCATCCTGACAATTTCCATATTGCTAGTTTACAGTTATGGAAGATCTGCTCTTTTATTGGTATCTCCAAGTCTGAGCAGGAGTCATTACGGTACTGCAGACTTAATGATGTTTTTCTGTTTCACTTCAGCAACCAAAGAGATCCAAGATCCTGTGGAGACAGCAGAGAAGGTTGGTCTTGCAGCACTCATAATTCAGGTGAGTCTGAGCTGCCTCATGAGGTGTCTGCATTTTCTGTGAGAAGTTGCAAATTGAGATGAAGAGCTGTGTCTGGGTGACATCAATTTATTGTTCCAGGACTTCCGGGGCCTTCTGGCGTCTGATTATCAGTTTAGCTGGGATCGAGCTCTCCAAAGTCGGGGAGACACAGGTGTGTTCTTGCAGTACACCCATGCCAGACTCCATAGGTAAGAGGAACATTTCTGCACAGCACAGTCTGACATGAATTTTAACCTTATTAACTTACTGCTTTGCTAAGTAGTAGTGCTAACTTCTTAAATATGACACATGTTCACTTTTTCTGCAGAAGTGTGAGTTTAAGATAGAAATCATTGAGACTTTCCAGAAGAGCAGGCCAATTAAAATTAATTTTCTACCTCATTTCCATGGAACTGAACTAACTGTTCATGTAGTTTCTCAGTCCTAGGAACAGCTTCTCTGTGGTTGGTGTCACTGATGAGGAATGGTTGCCTAGAACTAAGGAAACTGAGTAAAAGCCAAAATGTCCATACTTGTAAAACACACCACATCACAGAACTTGGATGTTTTGGCTACCCACAGTAACTAGTGGTTTATTTTTAACATTGTTATTTCCCACTGTTGATATCCAAGATTAAAAGGAGATCCCTTCCTATTGACTCAGGTCAAACACTTTTCATGTTTAATTATTTTTTAAAGAGTTTCAGAAGAGTCCAGTTTGAGCAGTTTTATCAATTCTACTGAATTGGCAGAGCAGACCTCAATATGTGTTTTCATGTAGGATCCCTTCCTGGGTGAGGCCAAAGGTGTGAAGCAGGTTGATGTTGTGAGGCAATGGTAGCAGGACATGGTGTTGAGGGAGAAAGGGATCAGGCTTGCACATTCTCTGGTCTGTTTGTCTTGTACTCCCTTGTCATGTAGGTATGGGTGGTTCCAGGGTACCTTTAGTGGGGGATTGACTACCTCCCTAGTCCTTTTAGCCTCTGGATCTGTTGTCCATGCATATCTCTAATCCTGTTGATAACTGAATGGCCAGCACACTTTTTATTTTTTTAATCTTAGGTTGAAGTCAGCTAGTCTGTTTCAGTGTTCCGTTCAGCTTGAGCTGAGCCTACTCTGTTTTCTTAAAAACACAGATTACTGTGGGTTTTTTTGTTCAGCATTGCTAAGAGGTGGTTTTCATCCAACATTTGTTTTCCATTCATATGTTTTAGTTTAGAACAGATGCATGGGAATGCAGAGCTAACTGATGTGAATGTGGCATGCTTGCAAGAGCCAGATGCCATCTCTGTTCTTCAGCATCTTCTCAGGTTTGTCTAGTTTTCTTTTCAAATACCATTTCCCTTAAAGTAAATTCCTGAATATGCCACTGACCTATTGAGAGGGCACAGACTGTATGATTGTAAGAAAAAATGGCTTGTTTGAGGCAATGACTTGCTTTTCATACCACATGAATTGCAACATTTGAAATGTCCATGGCTTTAGAAGCCATATGATGGAAAAAGCAGTATTTGGAACACACTCCATGTACATGAGCCTCCTAATTATTTCTTGTCTTCACAAAACTGTGCTCAGCTCTGTGTAAATATTAGCTGCAGATTTGCTTGGTCCCTCATGTTCTGTTTTTGTCATGTGAGGAAAGAGAGGTGGTGAGGTACCTGGAGTATGCGTATGCACATTCGGGGGCTCAGCGTCCTTCAGTGCTACTGAACGTGCACAACTGGTACCTGGTAATACCACTGGTGTTCTTCATTAACTCAGTCTTTCAGCTGAGCACTTTCTGTTTTCATTAATTCATAGATGTGTAATTAAACTGTGGAGACGAGGGAGTTGTCAATGTTGCACAGCCCGTGATGGAGTCAGAAACAACCGAAGCTTTCAGAATTCCTACTGAGAATTACTATATACTGCATTGCACCCTGTGCAGTGTCAGCAAGAACTTTTTTGACCATGCTAAGACCTTCCTGAGGCCATCTGTCTAAAATTAGGACTTGCAAAAGTCATGCCAGTGCGCCAGGTGGCTCCTTTGACCTGCATGTGTGGGCTGCAGAGCCCTACCATTAACTGTAACAGCCTCCAGAGGCCTGCCTGCAGTCCATGGTTTGCTGCACGCTCTCTTGAGCAACAGCAGGACCAGCCAGCTCTCAGTAGTGTTTTATTTATGCAGTGCCATTGTATTTCATAGAAAACATGTGAGCTGTTCCTTGGGATTTTTTTATACTCTTACATGACTGCTGAGCTGTCATTATCATGGTGTGCTCCCCAGTTCTGCAGCTTGTCTTAGAGAGGAAGATGCCATAGCAGTTCAGCTTGGACGTGCTGGCAGGGATGGGCCTGGGAGCTGAGCAGAGATCAGGAAGTCCAGTCCCCACTTTGACTTTGAAATCTCTTCAGCCCTGGAGGTGTTGGTACCTTCTTGTAGGCTGTGAAAAAAGCAAAACACATGAAGAAAAAAACATAGTTGTCATGACTGCCTGTACTACCCTGTTTAATACTGTCTTACAAAGTCAAGTGTATTGTGTAAGTTATGTAGGATGACCCTGCTTGAGCAGGGAGGTTGGACCAGATCACCCACTGTGGTCTCTTCCAACTTGAACCATTCTGTGTGATGCTGTATTCCAGGGTTTCTTTTTCTAATGTTGCAAGATTCCTTTTATCTACTTAAAATTCTAAGCTGCATTTACTAAAGGCAGTGTCCTCTAAGGGACTATTTTGACTTTCTTGGTTATTTAACACGTTTTTTGCTCCTAGAAATGTACAATTAGTGTTGAGATGTAAAACTAGACATAATGTTCCAGGAACAAATATAGCTCTTGTGTTCTCTTTGCTATGGCCTGCCTCTCTGAGCTGTTTGCATGATGAGGAGCAGAAGCAATCTCCTTCAATAATAAGTGAACAAGGGAGGAATGATCAGTTGTGGGCTAATGACATGGCTTAGGTCTGCTTCAGAAGATTAGTTTTGCTAATTCTGCAGCTGTGGTTGTGTGCTTGTTCTGACTTAAGCAAGTCTGATGAGCCTTCTATCTGAGTACACCTTGTACCACTTCAGCAGCAAACAATCCTTTCCTTCCTTCACAGGTATGACGAGGTCCTGTATAGATCTTCTCAGGATCTGCAACCCAAGCACATTGTCAGCTACCTCCTCACACTGAGGTAAGGTGTTTGCTGATCCTGGCCGTGTCTCCAGTGAGGACAGGTCTTCCTGAGCTGGCTCTGCAGCCCTCACATCTGCACTGCTTTGAAGAGTAAAAATAGTGGGAAGATGTAAATTTGTGGCGCAGTTTCCCTGAAGCAGGAAATATATAAAGTAGGATAGCAAATAATGTAATAAATACTGGAGATACAGACTGGAGCCAGGAGCCTCCTGAGAAACTTAACAGCTTTTAAGAAAAAATAATCATTTGGCTGAAACCCAGTATCTGAACCCAAAATCATGCTGGACTAATGATGTCTTAAGGAGCAGATTTTAGCTGATAACATCCTCTCAATATCAACATTTCAGCTAGGAAATTTTATCCAAACCGCTTTTAACCACTATCTCAGCCCATGAACAAAGCTTGTTATTAGTGTAAGTCATACTGTGTATCTGATTCCCAGAGGGATTGGACAGTATCATGAAATGTTGGTGTAGGCTTGGTGGAGGAAGCTGTAGATCCTGTGAATGGGGAAGGCTTTAACAGTTAAGGAAAATTGTGTAAAGAATCATGCATCTTGGGAATGATAGGGTGGGCTCTCAAGGATCTTCCCAGAGCAGTCTTAAGACTGTTCTGTGGGTTTTTTGGGGGCAGGGAGGGCAAGGGAGTGGGAAGGTATGTGTGAAGCAGGGAGATTATTTTGGGGTTATTTTAGGAGAATGAAATTGTCAGGGCATGCCATCAACACCATGCAGGCCACAGAGAACCATGCCCTCCTTCACCAGGTGAAGAGGCTGTTGGAAATGAGCCCGTGGCATGCTGCAGTTGTGGGTGGCTCTTCCAGTTCTGCTGCTTTCTGTAGCCCACAGCGCTGCTGCGTTTGTCAAGTGACTTGCTCCTTCTCACCCTTCTCCCTGTTTTCCCTTTCAGCCACCTGGCAGCCGTGGCACACAAAACCCTCCCTGTGAAAGGCAGCGCCCCCGACGTGGCACAGGTGCGGCACAGCGGGGTTGGGGGCTGGATCCTGGGGGACGGCCGAGGAAGGATCCATGAGGGCTTTGCCAGCCCAGCCGTGTCACCACTGGGGGGAATACGAGCCCGCAGGCGGAGGAGCCAACAGCCAGGCTCTCCCGTGGGCGGAACCGCTTTGGGAAGGCAGGGGTGGCTGTTCACAGCTGTGCCTTCCGGAAAGGGCTGCTCTGCTTGATCCTCCTAAAACACAATGCTCCCTAAGGACAACTGCTCCAGACCCAGTCAAACACCTTGTCATCGCCTTTCCTTCTAAATGTTTTAAGAGTAAACATTGGAGCATTTAACTTGCTCGTTGACTTTCGATGGTTTCCTTTAGTGGTTATGTAGGAAGATAAAGAATTAGGAGAGAACTGAATCTGTCTCCTCCCTCTTGCCACCTACATATCCCAAGTTGTCGGTATTGCCTTTCTAGCTAAAGCACAGAGGCTGACAACTGTTAATGTGCCGTTCCAAATAAATGCAAATTCTTTTTACTGATCTCCTAGGCAATGTTTGACCCCCTAACGACTCAGTAAATTATGTATTAATTACATTGCCTCTCTTATTTTCTTTCATCTCTTTCAAAAGGAATTACCTATTTGATTTTGGTAGGAAATCACATTTAAGTGTTGAGCTGTGCTGTGGGGGAGAAACATTCAGTGGAATTGGTGGAGCTGCAGTCTGTATTTGAGCTTGGATACTGTAGGCATTCATTCCTTTGACTGCATCAAACTTCAAGGAAAACTTCAGTTCCTTATCCTGTAAATAAAAATATTTTTAAGTATCTTGCAATGTGACAGCTTTCAAGAGCTATGATTTTTGGAGCAAGCTTGATAGAGCCCTTCCCGAACAGCCAGCTGTGTAACAGCCAAGACATTGACGAGGAAGAGTGAAATTTTCAAAGCAGCCCATAGTTGCTTGACAGCCTGTCACCCAGGTACAGCGAGGGGAGGGATGCCAGCAGTATCCTCAGGCTGTACCGGCCGCCCCTGGTGCATGAAAGATTTTCAGCTCTTAGTCATTGCATTCCTGTTCATGCATCTCTGCTTGCTCTGCCCCAAAAGCTGGGCTGGGCATTCCTTTCCACCTTCCTTTGTTTGACAAAGTGTCCCTCTGCTGACAGTGCAGTGGGCTGCCAACAGCTGGTGTGAATTCTGGCAGCATTGATATGTTCCTTAATACTCAGGTTTTGTGTAGATCCGAGTCCCAGTGGGGGCCGAGACTGCACAGGAACAGGCTGCACACGGTGTTCTCTCCTCGGCATCTAACTGCTGTCCCAAGAACCACACCCTATTCTCTAGCACTACCCTAAAATGACTTTTTTCCTTGTTTTCCAGGCACGGCTCTGTCTCTTCCACGCAGCACGCTCAGTTCTAGCCAACGGAATGAAACTTCTTGGCATTACACCTGTAACTCAAATGTAACAAGGCCATATCCAATGTCAAGTCGTATCTCATAGTAAAATTATTTTTTCCACAATAATGTGAATCCTCTTCTGTGTGTCACTGCTGCTGCAGGCTGGAAACTCCATCTGCACTGGCAGGTTTGTGTTCTCCATCCTACCAGCAGGTGTGGCACGGGGCAGGGGCCAGGCTATCACAGTCGCTTTCTTCAGACATTTGGTGGCAGCAGTGTACTTAAGACACTACTCTACCCGGAATTTCCTATAAAAGAGAACTGCTGTGTATTTGCCATGTAAATATCACATCCTTTTAGTAGAGGAAATGGTGTTAACTGTGCTGCCCTAAGCAAAGTTCTCCACTTCTGCGGTTGCCACTGTGTACCAAAGCCTAATGGCACAATGGCTTCAGGTTCTCTGTCTGTTGTAACAAAAGGAGTTACTCAGACCCTGCAGAGACCTTTTCCTGGGTGTTGTGCTGCATTCCTCCTTCAGAAACCTCAGCCAAGCCCAACTGCCAGCTGTCACACCCTGCTCCTCAGCCCTTCCTCGGTCCCACTGACGGGATGGTTGGAGAGAAGAGACTGCTGCCCAGCTGGTGGAACAGGAAGCACAGTGTTCCCTCAGCACTGTGCACACAGGCAGACGTGGCAGGTGCTGCTTGGCACCCTCAGCCTCACATTGCTGTAGAGGTGGAGCAGCACCTGTGAGGTCCTGCAGGTGCCTGGCAATACCTTCCAGCATGGAAGCCTTGACTCCCAAGAGCAGCACTGTAGTGGAACAGTTGGCAAAAGGCAGAGGGGACCATCCTCTCCCAATGGAAGAGAATTTAGGCATGTTTGTTACTGCTGTGTTTAACGTGCCCCACTTTCAAGTAAAACCCAGCCCCTTAATTCATGTCCAAAGAAATGTAGCCAAGAGTATGAAACTGGTCACATTTCAACTCCACTGTGAATGTCAACAAGATGCCCAAATGCACCAGGGTCAGTTCTCCCTCAATGTAGAGTTGAAATATCTGGAAGGCCTCAGAAGATGAGGAAGGAGGTTGAAGTTGCACAGTTGGCACTGATAAATTAAAGGCGAACATGCATTACAGGAGCCCTTTTCAAGCATGTGCATGCACAGAGAGGCTGAGAGAGAAAAGATCTTCTAGATAGAAACTGTGTGACTCATTCACACTTAAGCCAGAGATACAGGAACAAATACAAGCCATCCCCTGTACTATGCACAGAAGATCCCTTTACCACCTACAGCCAATATAAAAAAACAAAGAGTAAAAGGAAAGCCACAGCTTCAGAGTCTTTCATCTGACTTTTTAAACCAGACAACAAGGGCTACCTCTAGTCACTCTGAGGTAGGTGATGCTCAGAGCAGGGGTATTCCCTGTACAGTTGCATCATCTTGTGCTTAGTGCCTAGAAGAGAAACTCTTCCTGTCATTAATCAAACTGCAATTGCCAAGTATGTTAAGAGAAAATGGTGGCAGTAGTTGCTTTTTTTAATAGGTTTTTTTTTTTATGAAGCTTTTCAGGCATTTCTGCCCTCAAAGAGCAAGACAGTTTATCAAATACACAAAGAACCGATTTCCCTCCATTATATACATTATATACAAGTGAGTGATCAGTTCCTTCATTGGGTTTTCCTTGTAAATGAGACTCTTCATTGTCGATGTGAATGAAGAATACCTTCCATAAAATACCCAGCCAGCTCCTCAGCTGCAGTGTAGCCTCAGTGTCAGCCACTGGAAACTCCACATGTAAAACAGAACTAACTTCTGCTTTTAGTCTATCCCACTTAAACCATTTCATGACTAGCTTAAGGCTAATTTTGAAAAAAAAAAAGCAGTTTTTTTAAAAAGTCCATTTTTTCTCTTGTCCATCTGTCCATCTTTATGGACAACATCACACAGTAGCAAGTCTCTCTTTAGTGCTTTTAGTCTCTGAGGGCTGGATTTTTGTGGTGTCTTGTCGAGGTAATCCATAGAGGTAAATAGAAATACACACCAGGAGAGTACCCAGGGAGAAGGTAACAGCTGAAAGGAGACAAAATAATTTAAATAAATACATTCATATAAGAAACTTTCAGCAAGCCATGTAGGTTATGATATCTGAGTGACAGTATTGAAGTTACCCAAAACTAAACAAGACAGCAAGGTATTGATAAGTCACAGCATTTAGCTTCATCCTCTGTCACTGGGATCTCTTGAGTGTTTACAAGCCCTGCACGGTTCCAGTTGGTCTCATAGTAAGAATGTGGTGGTGTTGGCCATAAAAGTGAGAGTAAAGCATCTCCTGCAGCCCCAGGTGCCATCTGTACAGGCTTACATTACAATAAACTTAAATCATAAAAAGCCAGTGAATGTAATAAAATACCCTGTGATAACACTTTTTTTGCCTTTCCATGTCTAGACAGTTATTAAGAAACTCTATTAATGAGGCTTTTACAGAAAGATCATTAGTCCAGGTCTGATTTGTGTCAACTGTCAAGAAAACAATGCCCAAGTAAGTTTTAAGAATTTTTTCATCCCTTGCTTTATGGTGCTCTTTTGCAGCCAAACACTGATTGTTTTCTCCTTATGCAAACTTTCCTTAAGTTTTGTCTCACTAATACTACCTAAAAAAGCTAGTTTTCCACCATTTTCCCACACTATCTTTGGATTAAGGTAGGAAACCACCCACTAAACAGTGAGCAGGAGAGCTGGGCACAGTATCAGACACCGACCTGACTGGGGAGAAAATTACAGAACAGCCCAGAGCCATCTGCTGTTTCCTCTCAAAGACATTCACCACATCAGTCGGTCACAGCCCCAGCTGCTCTTTGACTTTTTCTCATGGTGGTGTCCACAGCAGATGGGGAAAGTAAAAGTTAATGCAGTAGTGGGTGTAACTCATCAGGGCTGTGTACAGCCCTTGAAGAAATAGCTGAGGAATTAATTTGGCACTGGCTGTACTAAACCCAGCAAGAAATAATAACCCATCAACAGCAGTCCCAAGCAAACAGCTGTATCACACACTAAACTGCATGCATGAAAATAAAGCCGTTTAAACCAGAAAGGTTCTTTCTGTTTGAAGTTGCAGATGCCTCTGAAAGAACAAAGCACCGATGCCTTTGAAAGCACAGAGTCATCAGGCACCTTTGTGCACCACAACAGGGACAGATCATGCATTAGTGCACAGGAGTCCTGGAGAAGACTTGAAGCTAAAACCAGAAAAACGGAGAGGTTTGGCTTTGGTATGAGCTGTGTGCAGCAGGCTGGGCAGGCAGGAAACATGCACAGCCATCAAATCAAAGGCAAAAAGGCACTTACTTATCTGGAGGCCAAAGAGGATGACTGATGCCACAGTGGAGAGAACAATGGCTGCCGCTGCAGAAAAGCCTTTCATGATGTTATCTGTGTACTTAACAACCACCGAGGTGTAGAGGCCACCCACGCTGGCCAGAACTGAGAAGCAGATGAAGTGTTACCATCAGTACAGGTGCAGTAGGTTACTCTTGAAATGATGCATTTTACTACACTAGTGTGCTCCTACTTCGGGCTACATTGTCCTAATTAATGATTTAACAGATCATTCAGTGGAATGGGATGTCTACATGGCATCCAGTAAATAAGATATAATTCATTTAAAGATTATCTACTTGCTAATCAATTATTTAGGCTACTGTTTCAGCACAATTTTAAATTGAATAAGTGAATAACTTCCAAGGAAACGATACTTTTAAATAAAATCCCTCAAAACACAGTTGAGAGTGTGTCAGACTGAATTTGTAGCTTCTTGCAATCAGTTGTATCATTGTCAAAGAAGAAAAACAATGTCAAAAGACAAAAACCACAAGATACTTACAGACAACAAACCAGACGTAGTATGTGTAGCCATAGAAAAACCCTTTCTCAAGAACTTTGGCTCCATCTGACATGTACACAACAAATAAATTCACCACAATCCCAGATAAGTACAGCTGAATGTTCCTCACCCACAAGGAAGTATCTGAACTCTTTAACACCTTTTCAAAATAAACTCCTGAAAAAAACAAAACAAACAAAAACCCGAAAATATTTCAGTGAGAAGAATGATTCATGGTTTCTTGCATTTTAAAACCAGACAACCTCTAAGAGCCAGCAAACTCTCAAGTTCACTGTCCGTGGAAGACCACTGCTGAACACCAATGATGGATCCAGGGCTGGTAATGTCACTCCTCAAGGCTCAAGCCCTGTCCCGCTGAGAAGATGAAAAGGTATCCCACGGGAGTACTTCACTGAACTCGAGGGGCATTTTCCACTTCGTACTAACTCCTTTACACCTGTGTGAGCATGAATATGCTACAGCAAAGGGACGATGAATGTTCCTCTCTTACATTCTCAAGTACTTCAGATTTGTAACTAATTTAGCCTCCTATAGGAGGAGTTACTGTTGTCTAATAGAATATTTTGTTAAATTGTTTCAATTAGGCTGTTACATTTAAGTGCAGTTAAAACCTTCAGGCCTAAACCATTGGTCAAGTCCGGGGCTAAGTTTAGCAAGGGGATCTGCTTTGACTCAACGGGAAGGTCTCCCTCAATCCTGTTTGTCCTCACCCTTTCTTATCTCTACCCTTTTTCAATCCACAGCCTCCATGAAAATAATTTTATGTTGATTTTAGTTTTAGATTTATTTTAGTCCGATTTTTCTCGGAGGGTAAGGGAGGAAGGGAGGATCTATATTACCTCGGTACTGAAACTGAAAACTCCTCAGGAGCTTTGTGCTGGCAGAGCACTTGGCAGAGCAGCTCGTTCTGAAACCACAGCTTCAGGGGATTACAAGAGCAAATCAAAACCGAGGCCTTCTGCTAATTGAAAATACAGGTTGGTTTTGAGGAAGTGGAATTCATTTTAATCTAAAGCTCTAGCTCTCGATACCACATTGAAGAGCATTATTTTTATGCTT
Organism: Hypocryptadius cinnamomeus; assembly: GCA_013400635.1. Taxonomy (NCBI): domain Eukaryota; kingdom Metazoa; phylum Chordata; class Aves; order Passeriformes; family Zosteropidae; genus Hypocryptadius; species Hypocryptadius cinnamomeus. Next base: position 21,185 of record VYZP01025213.1, read on the forward strand.
TGCTTTACTGAAACTCCCCAAATACTTCTTCATTATTCTACTTGGGAGGCATTTGTCAGACTAAGAGGCAGACATTTGGCAAGGCCCTCACCTGCCTTTTTAACCATTGCTCAACCAATGAGGACTCTTCCAAGCTCTGGAATTTCCTCTACATTTCAAAACAAAGAGAGCAGATTGCAGGACTCCTACCAGTGATTTCCATGACCTTCTGGTGAGAGCCCTATTGACTAGAAGTTTATTGGTGATTAGTATCACACACCATCCTTCATACAATATGAGAAAATAATATGGAACCAACAAAGGTGGCACAAAGACCCGTGTGTTAGAAGCCCTAGGCACACACCCCTCCCCTCCCACAAAAAATCCCCAAATTAGCTTCAAGGAAGGTCCTTCTACTCTTTTATTAGTGAAAAATGCAATTTATAATTTAATAGAATATGGTGAGTACTTATGGTGAATAAATGAGAAGGCAGATTTATATTTCAGGGGTTCAAATAATTATAAAACCAAGAAAATATTGTATCACCTCATAAGAATATAAATTTTTGAAATGTAAACAAGAACAAACTAGTATTGTTAATGACTGCAGCCTTTAAAATAACCCAGGATAATTACCTTGAGATTCCTGCCCCCTGAGAACATCCATAGAGCACAACGAGGTGTAATCAACATAACAGAAATTTGGCTTGAGTATGAACTATACTTGTCAATGTTATAAACTGAGAAAACAGTAGGCAAATCAATAAAACTATGCTTATAGATTTCTGAATATACAATTCACAAATCCACTAGGCAAGATGAAGGAAAGAATGGGGGCTGATTAGGAGAACCTACTCCTCAGAATGGTCTGCTGTTAAATTATCCCTTCAATGCTTTTAAAAGCATTGCTGGGGCCCCAGATACTTGGAAATTATCACAGGATCAGCAATTTGAAGAAAAAACTCCTTTTCCATCTCTAAGTGACAAACACAACCTTTTTTTCATTTTGCTGGACTAAAGAAACACTCTGTAAAACATGGTCAGTCCAGAAACCAGAGGTCTAACGGCAAAATAACTGCTTCATGTGAGCGTGGGAAGGAAGAACAGGAAGGGAATTTGAATAGAATTTATGTTTTCAACATGTAAAGCCCCAAGGGCACAAGGAGCTCTGTGGATGAAACACACAGTACCTCCCAGCTGCCCCAGAGCTTCAGCTGTCAGCAAGGAAACCCAAGCTGCAATCCTTTTGCAGGAGAAGAAAGCCCTAAGTGTCTCATGCTGCCTGCATCAGCCTGTCTGAATTTGCAGACCTTTGGAAGCACAGCTGTTGACCCACATTATCAGGGAAAGCAGGAGTTTTAGGAGACTCTGAAGGCTGTATTTTGTCTTGCAGCTTTGGAGCATCTTTTTAAATGAGGAAATTCATAACCTTCCAGGAAAAGCTGACTGAGCTCTACACAGTTTTATTTAGTATTTCTTCTTCAAAGTGCCTATTTTACTGAAATGACACCAAATAAGAATGACACTCTCTTCCTCTACCCACCAGAATGTTTTTCCATGAGTAATGAGCATCTATGCACAGCACAAGATCATTCTTGTAAGATTTTCCAGTACTAGAGGTGGGTGATAGTACCTTGCTTTTTACAGGGAAAAGGAGAAGAATCCAGTTTACAGTCAGGAGAATATGCCCCTGTGAGCCAAATTTCAACTTAACAAGTAATTTGCATTTCTTTATTTCTGAGCACTAGTTCACTTGTCCCAAAGTTTTGGTGTCCTTCTCCAGAAGCCAGAGAGAAAGCTACGCTGAGGGGAGACACTGGTTGTAGAAAAAACAAAAATAAACAAAACCAAAAATCCTTCACTGAGTTTATCCAGGCTTCCTGCTAGTACTCTAACTCTCTGCCTTCCTCATGCTCCCTCTACATCCCAGTTAGATTTTCCACCTACAGAACTACGGCAATGTGTATTTCAGGGCAGAGCTGGTACAGAACTGAGTGAGGAGCTCAGTTCCCCTTGTAAAAAAAATGCAAGTATTTCATGTGATCACCAAAGGGGAGCTATTCACTGCAAAGTAAACTTTATAAAATTGATGTACATTAATTAAATGCACGGAGTGAGTCATTATGCTGCTCCCTACAGTCTTATTCACAGCATTTGAAAGACACTTCCAATTGCAAACCAGCCCTCTATGTTGCATCGTGTAAAACCAATGGTACATGCTCCTATAATTTGCTTGACAATGGGAGTAATCGTGTTATGAATCTGCCATAATTACCAAAACCAGAAGACAATTATGGGCAGAGGGAATAAACTATTAGAGGAAGACAATTAACAAATGCAAAATGTTCAGTTTCAAGCACTGTGAGTTCTCCAGTCCTTTAGATGCAGCCCATGTACAGAAATAATACTGTACCTGCAAATCCTGAACAAAACACTGCCACAGCAATCGCTCCAAACCCTAGCCATGGGTTCTGCTCCACCTGCAACATCAACCATTATTTTGAAAAGGACATAACACTTCAGTCATTCATAAGAATCAATTCCAGAGTGCTGTGGTTTAAATTCAGCCAGTAACTAAGCACCACCTAGCTCCTTACTCATTCCCCCCAAGCCCCACAGTGGGGAGAATTGAAAACAAAAGGTAAACTTTGTGGGTTGATATAAGCACAGTTTCATAACTAAATCAAAATAAAAATTACTAATAATTGTAGTATTAACAAAAGGAGAGAGATATAAAACCCAAGAAAACTAAGTGATGCACAAAGTAATTGATCAACACCTGCTGACAGATGCCCAGCCCATCCTGCAGCAGCAATTAGCCCCTCCTGGCCAAATTCCCTGATTTTCCATACTGGGTATAACATTCTATGGTATGGCGTATCCCTTTGGCCAGTTCAGGTCAGCTGTCCTGGCCATGCTCCCTCCTGGCTTCTTGTGCCCCTCCTCACTGGCAGAGATGGAGACACTGAAAAGCCCTGGACTCATGGGTAAGCACTGCTGAGCCACAATTTAAACACCAGTGTGTTACCAACATTGTTCTCATACTAAATCCAAAACACAGCACTGAACCAGCTACTAGGAAGAAATTTAATTCTCTCCCAGCCAAAACCAGGGCACAGAGCTACTGCATTAAGTAGCACAAAATCATTAGCATTTCACTGCAGCACCACGTGCCCTTGCTGATCTAGGGCTGTCCCTCAGATCAGCTCAGGGTAGCTGTGTGGTGTTCCACTTTCTGTGGGTACTCTCACAGTGCTCCGAGGCAGTGTCTGCTTGGCTGTGGCCAGTACTCCCAGAGGCATGACCTGCCTTTCCCACTAATGCAGCTGAGCAGCAGCTATGACCTAAGAACCAGAAAACACTTCTTTCTCCCTACAACGGTATTAGGTCAGTGCTTCTGAAGGGTGTGTTTAAATGACATATCCACACTGAGCTGCAGTTTTGCACCTAATTCCTCTCAGTGCTTTGATTCCAAGTTCTCCGTTCCAACAATTACAATGTTACCAAGGCCAACTGCTGGAAACAATCTATTACTCAGACACTCCTAGGATGGTGCATTAGATTAGGACGGCTGTGGTAATTTATACTAATTGTAGCAACCCATTGCATTTCCAACAAGTGAGACCAGGGCAATACCACAGCCTGCCTGAACTGGTACACAATAAAGGTGTAACGATGAAGGATCATTTATTCTTTATCTGCAGAGGGAAAATTTTAACTCTTACCTGTACTTTTGTAGCCTGAGCAGGCTCCCACTGCACAAGGGTAACACCACCACACAGCATGAAGACAGAGAACCACTGCAACTTACTAAGGGTACGGCTCAGCATCAGGACTGTACATAAAGCTGTACAAGGGATCTTCAACTGGTATGTCACCTAAAAAAGATGGGAATGTAGTGTAGAGGACATGGTTTTATAAACTCCTCCAAAACAAGAAAATAAAATAGAAAACTCAACTACAGAATGACAGATTTTTATATTCATTGACTTCCTACACACCCATGTCCAACTACAACAATGTGAATTGGAAGTGTCTCTAGCAGTGAGTGGCTTGGCTCAGAAAGCCAGAGCTCTGCAGCAGAGTGTATGCTCTGAATAGAACAAAGCACAGTTTCGCTTTACACACGGAGGCTGAAGAGAGTGCTGTGTGCCAGGCAGATACCTGACACATGTGCCTAACGAACCAGAAAGAGAAATATATTTTCAGGTCTGTTACTGACAGAAACCTGTATTACCTGATAGACTGCAGCATCCAAGTTGCTAAGAGCCACGAACGCCATATTGTTTTGGATAGCGTACACCACAGATGGAACACTTAATTTTAGTAATTCTTTAGGACTTCCGAATACATTTTCTTTTAAAGATGTTATTAACCTTGTCAGACTTCCAGTTTCTCTGCAAAATAAAATATTAGCATAATGGAGGGCATTCCTAAACTGGTATCTTAAAGCACAAATCAAATCAATGAATCCCTTGGGAGGGCTGAAAATTTGTCCTCCACAATCAGTTGTACTTTCTGCTCATAAAAGAAAAAAAAGGTTAACTGGCAAAAAACAAGTGAGGTTTTCAACAAGTAGAAAGCCCTGAAGGAGAGACAGACATTCTGGAATCAGGAAGTTAGATGCATTAACGTGTAGCAGTGTGTCAATATAGGCAGTGGAACAGAAGGCTGTTGTTCACATCTCCCCCTTTTTACTGGGTATTAATGTTTGTGTGTGATGTCAAATGCCCATGATTTTCCAGATCCCCTTTAAACCAGGCCTCACAGTACAGTCAAAAAAGGATTGTACCCTTGCACACTACTTACCTAGACAAACCTCTCATTCCTCAGTCAGCCATGGGTTCCCAGTCTCACTTGTGCTGTGGGAGATGCTGGACCAGCACCAGCACACACATGAAGAGGTCTGGCGGGTGTGTGGGGGCTCCCTGCCGCCTGTCCCTGTCCGTGCATTTCTCACCTCTCCTTCAAGCAATTACAGTGTGTGACAGAGCAGGCAATGGGGAAGAACGTGGTGCTGCTGGCTGCTTTTGCAGTTTGCTACTCAGCTTTTCACAGCTGCGCTCTGCATTACTGGTACTCCCTGATCACTTGTACATCAATCTGACATTTACTGCTTACTTGTTGTTGCTGCTCCAGTCCTCCTCCCAGCTCTCCCACGGCCCCCCTTTCCAATCTTCTCTCACTGACAAATACCAACATCCAAAATCATTCCTGCCCCCTCCCACAGGCCTTTCAACTTGTAAGCTGTACTGCTCTTAAATTTAATTCTCCTTGTGGTTCTATTGCACACTTGTATGAATAAATAGCTTTAACCACCTTGTTTCAGCATATTTTCCTTTCCTGATCAACCACTCACTCTGTACTCCAGTTGTTCAACTTTTCCTCTCAGAAGATTTACAGGCTTTACCCTCTCATGATCCTTCCATCCCAATTTCTCTCCTTCCTTGCCTTCCTCCCAACTTGCACTAAGCATATACTTCCTTCTCCTATTTCATTTTCCCCTGTAGGAAGAGGGGTCACTATACAGGCATCTGTAAGTGATTCTTTTTGTATTTTTCCATAACAGAAAGCACACACAAAATACCAGACATGTCTGGCCACAGGGAACAACCGTGACAAGAAAATCCACGGACAAATAGCACTTAAAGTGAAGTCTGCAATACAAGAAAGGAGAAGAGTTCATGCTACAGCTCACCATGGTTAATTGCACTAGATACAGAACTGTATAAAATGTTAGGAGTCACTGATATTATGGGCAGATTTTTTTTGTTTGTTCCATTTCTGAATATATTTATTACATCGTCTAGGATTGGGAGATAAGATGAACAAGAAAATTGGGTAATTCCCAAGTACAGCTGGACTAAAGTGCTTCTATCTCAAATGTCTAACTGAAAAGAAAATATATTTAGTACAGACATGGTTCTACTCTACGAAAATAAGAAGTAAAAAAAAATACCACACAGGAATAACTTCTTCTATTCATTGATACTAAGGTGGGCTGTCAAACAATAAAATAATATTTAAACTATAAAATAATATTTAAAATAATTTTATAATAATATTTAAAATAATATTTAAACTGCTTCTGTTCCAGACCATGCTCAGTGAACTTGCTGATCACATTTTTAAAATCACAGCAGCAATACTAGCTTCTGTCTACTTTGACTTCAAGAACAAAATTTCAGCAATGAAGAACAACACATATCTAATAATCACCGTGTTCCCTTTAGATTTTGAGAACAAGAAGATAAACTATCTAATAGTTAATCTGTGCAGTGGTTGTGCTTTCTGAAGCATGCACGTACCAAGAATCTCTAACTGTAAGTTGAATTCAGTACATGGCCAAAAACCAACTTAAACCAAACTCCATGTACAGCTGATAATGCAAAATTAGGTGCCCAAAGAAGTGTGCTGCAAGACCAAATTAGAAAATAAAAAATTATCTAGCTTAAATTCAGCTTTCTTGATGTTGATCTAGGTTTGAATTTTAAAGCATAATCAATTTTCTTTGTAGAATGGCTCAGGTTGGAAAAAACCCTAAGATCATCTTGTCCCACCCTCCTCCCTGCCATGGGCAGGGACAGCTTCCACTAGACCAGTGTGCTCCAAGCCCCATTCAGGCAGGTCTTGAAGGGATGGGGCATCTACCACATCACTGGGCAGTCTGTTCCAGAGATTCACCGCCCTCACATTAAAGAATTTATTCCTAGTGTCTAACCTAAACCTATTTTCTTTCACTTTAAAGCCATTTTCCCTTTCATAAATTCATTACCCCACTGACAAAGCCACTTTCTAGGTATGAAGAGGTGAGATACTAATAGCTATCAGTTATGTAACAGCAAAATGTATTTGTTAGAAAAGCTGAAGTTAAAACCGGAGTTTGCAAAACAGCTCTGCTTTTCTTCATCCATTACTAACTAGTTATGTACTAGCTAAGAATGTAGCAAATGCTATTACCAGATGTTGAACAGGACTTTAAATAAGCATGAGAAATGGAGAGTATACTTCAGTTAACAATTAGCACAGCTTAAACTATCATAAGCTTCTCTTTTGAAAGACAATTCTTTGGCATTCATCCATTCAAGTTGCCCTCCAGGAGACGCCTTAAGAGTAAACAGTGAAGGCATCATGTAATAATGTGTAAGAAAACAAATCTGGCAGCTGGAACAGTGAGAGAGTTGTACTCTAGTATCCTGTACACTGCAGTTACCAACACTATCTCTTTCAAAAAGCAAAGGTACCCAGACAAATGTATGCTGCTGTACAGCAAAAAACCAGGACTAGTCACTGAACTACAAAGGCACCTTACCTTGGGTGAGACAAATTGGTTAGGATTTAAAACTGAAGGAAGCTCTAAAGGAGACACAGAAAGAAGCTGTGCTGGAATTGATGCTGTTCAGCATATTCATAAGTGATCTGAAAGGGGAGGTTACTAGAAAGTTGGCAACTTTTGGACCCACCAGCACGCCAGACACGTTACCAAGGAGAGGTGAGCATGGTCTGATGGTGTCTGCTGGTGCCCATCTCTCCCTCAGCTATGGAGAGGAAAAACCCCACCAGCTGACCAGATCAGAATAGACATTATAACCTCCAACCAGCTCAGTGAATCTCATTCTCACCATTTTAACTGGTAAACAAGGCTCAGGTGTCAATAAATGAGAAAGAACGATAGGAAATGGCCACCCCTATATACAGCAACCCTCTCCCATCTAGTTATAGGCACCTGGCAAAAAAATGCAAGTAGTTCTTGGATGGCACCAGCTCAAGGATAGCATCAGCTTCAGAGAAATGAGCAGAATCCTTAGGAAAGGAACTGAGGCCAAGAGAGAAAACACCTTCACCCTCTGCCATGACATGTTCACTTCCTGAATACAGCATGCAGCTCCAGATCCTGTTTCAAAAGGGATGCAACAATACTGGAAATGCTGTAAGGATGGGTACTATGATGATCCCAGGAAAATTAAACTAGGGCTCCTGGCTTAGAAAATAAACCAGTGATGAAAACTCAGATCTGTAGAGTTATGAAAAGCAAAATGAAGGAGGAAAGATTATTCATCATATCTATCAACACAAGACAACAGGATCCATAAGTTTCTGCCACCAGCCAAGGAAAGCTCAGCCCATGTTTGCCCCCTTGGCTACACTTTCATTCTACACATCCTCTGCTGACAAAGGGAAAATAATGGGCTACAGAGACTTCTTGCTGTGCAGGGCTGTTCTAAAAACATCAACATGCTACTTTCTGAGCTCAAAGTAATTTAAATTATTTTAAATTATTTCAAGTAAAAAAGACCATTCATACATTTAATGAACAAAATATTACAGACCCTTAACATAAGGGATTGCTTACCCTGCTGCACTAGGTGTACTGTAAACAGCCTGAGTCCCAGGTGCACAAGATTGGACAAATTACACACACAGGTGAGGCTACCCAGAGGTAGCCCTCTGCTCTACAGTCTCCAGAGAGACAGTGGGATTCTCATTGGTCACAAAAGTGAGATCCACAGCAGAACTACAAGTCAGCAGAATAATTTCTGCCAGCATTTTGTGCTGACAGAGAAGTCCAGAGTGCATGTAAGGAAAAATACACATTCCCCACTGGTCACATCTGCCTTCTCTAGCACATTAAATTTAATGGAAGGGTAAAAAAAAAGGCAGTTTGTCACAGTTACCTTACCAAATTCAAATATTGCCTCACTTCTAAAGCAAGTAAAATGCCATTTGTATGTTAAGAGGAAAAGAGCTGATGAAAATCTGAAGTACATCATGTGACTCCATGATCCTCTAGCACATAACAGCCAGCCTTCTGATGTACCACAAGCCACAAAGAGAGACAAAGACCCTAAAAGAACAAATTCTACCACAGCAGCAAGAACTAGGCCTTGGAAAATCCAGAATAGGAAGACTCTTCCTAGGAAGGATGTAGCACAGAGAAGCTGAAAAGGAGAAAAGGCAGCAGACTGACAGCCTCCCTACTTGAAATGCTCATGCATGGACTAAAGTTCTAGCTCTTAGTAGCAGTCTGGGATTCCAGAAACTAATATTTTTTGATCACAGTCTTTCAGCATTGGCTTGCAGATTATTAGAGACAGCAAAATGTCAGTCTGTAGCATTGTTTGGGAAAATCTATTAGTAGGAACATTAGAATTTTATGTAACTCAGCAGATGATGGCTCACAGCAGATGATCAAAGTCCAGCTTTCACCTACACCAACATCTTAAAGACCAAAACATGGATAATCCATGCTGACACTCTGAACTGATTCCTGCACAGCAAAAATAGAAAATATGTAGAAAGGATACCCCTGAATATTGTGCTGTATACCAAGCAGTTTCAGTTGATGAGGACTCACAAGCTCTAACCTGCTCTAAAATTACCCTTCCACAGCACCATTATCCAGCCACATTCTCAAACATACCTGCACTTCAGGACCCAAGAATCTGAGGTTAGAAGCAAGGACTGGTTTTCAAAACACTGATCAGCACTCCCACACTTACTTAGCCAGGATGCCCACGCTCAGGAACAACTTGATAACTTCAGTGACACACACAGCTGTTGTTGAAAAGTAGAGCTCTGTCTCCACTGTTCTGGTGTACCGCAGTGCCACCGTGTACGTGGCAGCAACCAGGGTCATCACCGTGAGGCAGTACAGCTTGAACAGTAAGCTGACATTTTCTGAAACAAACAAAGGAGACAACTCAGTGTGACCCCATTTTAATTTAAGAACTGAAACAGTGTGTTCTCCAGCTGGAGGGGTGTATCAAACACCACTGTGTCAGCAGACAATAATTACAATGTTAGGAAACACTTTCCATAAAAAAATTTTGGTTAAATTTTACAGCCTTCTCAAAGAAGCTTGTACAGGAACTCCAAGTGTTTGAAAATGAGATGCTCTCTTGCCCTCGTAATCATCATTCATTCCAGAAAAAACTAATCATACATTAACATTTATCTAATAATAATCAAAAAGTCTTTCTGTGCTTTCCTGCTCTTTAGCTGACAGTAGGTGCTCACTCTGAAATGGCAGCTGATCCTCTTCGTGTAATATACTGAACTTCGACACAAAGAGCGTTGACAGACCAGCAAAAGCAAAAAGAGAGGAAAAGTTCAGTATAAGCAAAGAAATCTAGCAAATCTTAATAAAAAAGGTAGCATTTCTGTCAGCCCTATTTTGCACCTAAGTTAGTAAAAGAAGAAGATTTTTCTCTGAATGGTGATGGGACTTCACACAAAGGACTTTCTTGAAAAAATCCCTGTGGAAAGGTCTAAGGTTAGGGCTCTTGCAGTAAATTAAACCACACAAGGACTGTGTATCGTTTGTGTTATCCCCTCTGCCTTCCCCACTGATATACTCCCACAACAGTAGCAATACTTCTAACAGTTTTGACCTGGACCAACAACTATCCTGCAAAATTTTGGAGTTAGCCTATCCAAGGTCCCCTGGAAGAAGGCAGTTTATCATCCATCCGCACTCCTCCAAGGCCTGAGAGCTCCATCAGGCCACTCCAGTGCATTCCCAGGTCAGGGAATGGCTGAGCCTGCATCTGAACCAGCTGGGGGAGCAGCACACAACTCCAAATGGGATTTCTCTGCACAAAGGCAAGACCCAACACGAGACAGCAGCAAATGTGTGGCTTGTACAAAATCCTTTTTCACACTGGTAGATTGTTATGTTTGGCATCTCTCTGGTGGATATTGGTCATTCAACAGCACCTTTGGGGCCACTGTCATGTTCTAAATATCCTAAAGAAATGTGTTTTAATTGGTGTAAGTTTGTATTCCTCTGCTGATTAGGGAATGAGATACAGGATAAGTAGTTATGTAATATCTTTGTTCATTTAATACAGGAATGAGTTGCTGAATCCAGGGCGACCAATGCTTTGGTTCATGTTACTCTCAAACCAGAGATGTCTTCAATTGCATAACATTTCTGCAAGGTACAGTTAATACCTCCTGCCACTGTAATCATTTAAATTAGCTACTTCCTTATAGATAAAAATCTTACCCCACGTCAGTAACCACTTTCAAAAGGTAGAACCAATTAGTTTTTGGACTAACAATGCTTAGAAGAGACTTACAAGCTGTAACCCATTTTTAAATTAAATTTGGATTGTGGGGAGGAAATACAAGGGCATAACAACCAGGAAATACAACTAACCCCATCTGGTTTCACAAAAACATGTCTTCAAAATGATGTTTCACTGCTGACAGAAATTATATTAATTTTGTGATTTGACACATGAAGATTTTAAGTCTATGCACCACCAAACTAAAGCTAAATGTAATTCTTGCCTCTAGTAACTACACTTAAAAAAAAAAAAGCCCCAATTTGGCAATGGTTTGGAAACTTGGGTAAGCCAAAGGCAGCAAGACATAACAAATCTTGTATCTAGACTAGATAGTTCCAGCACTATGTAAAAAGGTATTTGTAACTCTTTTCAGCCTGGACATTTCTTCGGCCTGGCTCCCATGTCTGCATCAGGACCAGTGCAGCGAGGGGAGCAGAAGAAAGCATAGTTGGGGCACCCATAACTTCTGCTCATAAATCTGAACTTACACCTGCCTAAAGAAAAAAAGAGCTGCAAGAAACTTTTGGGGTTTTTTTCCCAGTAAATCCCACCTGGATGAAATTATTTCTGGCAAAAAGGGACCAGACAGGCCAAAAGCCTCAGGATAACAGTGCGAGCCTCCCACACATCTCCACAGCTCATCTAAGGGCTCCGCCAGGGCTCCTGGAAGGCAGCCCCGGGCCAAGCCTGGCATGGGATCCCAGCACAGCCCGCTGCCTGACAGGTTATCCGGGGTGGCAGGCCCGGCACACACAGCTGGGAGCCTCCCGCCCCTCACCCCGCCAGGCCCCGCCAAGCCACTGCCGGAGCCGGGGCTCAGGGCAAGGCCCCCATGGGGGAGCTGGAAGAGGGGCAGGCAGCGCCGTCCTGGCGGATTCAAGCCCTCCTGGGCTTGCCCGAGGGTCTGGCTTCGGGAGCGTGTGGGCTCTGGCCTCGTTGTACAAAGAATCCCTGAGAATCAGGGAATCAGTTAGGTTGGGAAAGACCTCTGGTGTCATCGAGTCTGACCTACGACTGAACACCACCAAGTGAACTACACCACCACACCGTTCCCTGAAGTGCCACATCCAGTCTTTCCTTAAACATCTCCAGGGATGGTGACTCCACCACCTTCCTGGGCAGTCCATTCCAGCAACTAATCATCCCTTCTGTGAAGAAATTCCTCCTAATGACCAACCTAAATATGCACTGGGTGCGGCGGCGTTTCCAGGGGCACCTGCGGCACCCTCAGGGTGGCCGCAGGGGATGTCCCCGTGCACTGACCGCCTGTGCCCCGGGATAAACCCCAAAGATGCTGCGCCACGGTCAGACGCTCCCAGAGGGGAACTGGTGGCGGGGGACACGCGACTGTGGCTGATCCTAAAGGCGGAGGCGTCTAGGGGACCCGGCAATCCCCGCACAGGGAGCACCCGCCGCCCACACGCCGGGGACGCAGCGGTGCCACACCGCGAGGAGAAGCTCCCGGGCGGCGGGAGGAGAGCGGGAGGGCGGGAAAGCAGGCGGAGAGAGCCCCTCCCCAGCGCGACCCCGCGGCCCCGCGTAGCCCCTTCCCCCCCTTCGCTCCCGCAGTGGTGGCGTCCGGTGCCACAGCTCCCAGCCGGGAGGACAGTTCCACTCCTTCTGCCACGGGGGAGGCAGGGGGAGTCTACGCGCGGGTCGCGTTTCCTCTTGGGAAGCGGGTGGAAACTGTCGCCGTTCTCCGGCCGTGCCGCCCACCGGGAGCCGCGGGACCCGCCGGGCGCCCCGCGCCGCCGCTCTTACCTTTCGGAGGCGACATGGTGCTCGCCGAAGGCTCCAGGACCGCCGGGCCGGGGCCGCCCGCCGTGCCCCGCCGCTCCTCCCATCGCACCATAGAGTGCGGCGCGGCCGCCCAGAGCGCCCCGCCGCCCGCGCCGAACCATCGAGTCGAGCTCCGTCCCGCCTGGATATCCTGGAGAGCATCCTGCTCCACCCGGCCGCATTTCGGAACTGTTTCATTGGCAGCGAACATCCAGGAATCTCACACACGTATTTCTCATTGCCAGGAGCAAGCTCGTAGCCACCGACACGCTTCTGCCGCGAGAAAAACCGAGATGGAGGTTACAGTTGTATTCCTTAGTATTTTACAGCACTGCAGTACCTTCTCCAGTGGAAAATAACAAAGTAGGATAAAAAGAAATTTCAATAATCGGTTTACTTTTAAATAAAATGTATTTCTGGATTCTTGACATACCAGTTTGTTGGTAAGAACTATAACATAAAAGCCTAAAAGCAAATGATGATAATATAAAGAGATCACAGCAATAATAAAGAAGTGACAGGGTATTTTTCGCTGGAAAAAAAAAAAAGAGCTGCAACTAGTAATTGCATTGATATTTTAATTAATAAATCTAATCATTGGTGCCTGCTCATAATTTAAAAACCTGGAGGAACAACACATCTAGCTGCTACTGATTAGTTTACTTTCTCAGCAGAGAAAATCACATAGTCAAAAACAATTTAGCAAAGTTCTTTCTTAGTGCTCCCCTCACATTCCTTTGTTTTTTTTAATAATGCTTTGAGGATTCGTCCCTCTTGTGTAACTTTTGAAAGTGAAGCCAAATACCTTGGAAAACAACAAGAGAAAGCTATCCTGCACAATGCCACAGAAAAATCACTCAGCAGCTTGAATCTTCCTTGTCACAAGCTTGTCTAGCTACGAGCCAGGAAACCGCACTGCATCACAATGCACGCAAAAAAAAAAAGAGATTCAGAAACCTTAGCACGCCCTATGCAATCACAGTTGTGCACCTGGACATTGTGCAGATAGCAGCTTGAGGAAGTCTGTTGTTATCAAAAGAATCTCTGTTTTAAAGTACCCCATTTCCATTTCAGAAAATGTTTCATCCTGAAGCTCAAATAATTTGGGTTTTCACAAACAGAAATACCATCTGCAGTTGCATTGATCAGACCTGGCACATATTTCTTTGCCACAATGACATAAAGATAAAAACCTTTTCTCTGTTGTTCTTTATTTTTTCAAACACAACCAAAACACTGCTTTCAAAAAGGTCCCCTGAAGTCAAGTTCCTATAGTTTGCAGTATGCTCACCAGAACACTGTTTAGCCAAGAAATTGCTGGAGACCTAAAAGGGTGCCAGAACCACCCAAAACAGATGACTTCTTCTCAACCTCCCAGCCTTGGTCTGCACTCACTGGGGTGGGTTAATGCCAGCACAAACAGACAGGCCCAAGGACCCAGACTGGTTTCATTTTGTTGGTTTTGCCTTCTTGACAGTTCTGCTCTAAGGCTGGAGCTGTAACATTCAAGTGACTCTCCTGGGGTAAGTTTTTTCACTTAAAGACAGTATTTCAACAAGCAATTGTTGCATTAAAACTTTAGTAAAATCCCAGAATGCTACATATTTGAATGTTGGAAGTGAAAGTCCTTGGGAACATCTTGATTCTAAACTGCTATTTAAAATCTGTGCTTCAGGCTTATCACTTCTGTCACTTAATGCCAGTCAGCAGTCCCAACAGATAAGATAAATGAAACAGACCAACTGTTCCTGGAATCAACAGACACAGCAAAATCTTTAGTGTCTAAATTCACATATATTCAGGGATTTTTATATACACATTCAAGATGCAGCTTCAGGTTTCTCATTTTCACTTAAGTTTCATCCAGTGGTCTTGTTAAGTCTACTGTGACCATATGAGTAGTGGGAGATGATCCTCCTCGGAGACCTTTCAAGAAAATCTGGGGTTTGGGTACATTGCTTGAGTTGTCACGCTTAGTCTGGGTGCCAGCATCTTTTGGCAAGTACACTTGGGTGAAGTTCTCTCTTCTCATGTGGCTGAGATCAGTCTGCATGGAATGAGTTAACATGCGACGCAAGTTGGCCTAAAGACACAAAAAGAATCAGATTAAGCAAAACTTTGTTTGAACATTTCAGCCCCAGGATATACTCAGGAGTGTTTGTTTATTTTACATTCATGGGCTTCACAAACCTGGAACATGGCCCACCTTACCCTCCTGACAATACAGTCGTGACTGTGATTTGGTAAATCCTGATCTAACAGGATGTGTGAACAGCACTTTAAGCACCCCACACAATTTTAAATTAGTTTCTTAATAATTTCATACCATTGGTCATTGTCCTTCAAATTTTGTTACATGCTTCATCTTTGTTTTGTTAGAATAAAATGTTTTCATGGCAAGTGCTTTGTCTGGTTTCTGCCAAATGTGATGAGGTTTAGAGGTTGGTGTCACAAAGTATCAGATAAAAAGGAAAAAATGCCTTCTTATACCACGTTGCTCACTAACTCCTTGACAAGGGGTAAAAGTTAGGGCAATTTATGATTAAAGCTGGTTATTCACAGAAATTGCCATAGATACAACAAAACTACTTCTCACAAGGTGTTAATATTCCAAAGCCAGCACTTGAAACAAAAAAATGTTCCTTATTCCACTGAGCCTTCTATGTCATCAACAATGTAAAACATTGTAAATTATGACATAATGTTCTCCTCAAAATACACAAAATACAGTCTCATGCTGGAATTCAGACCCCTCCACGTGAGAAAGTCCCTGGAGTCCAGTCCAGTCAGTGAAGACTGGAGTCAGTGGAAGCTGGAGAGTGATACAGCTGGCCAAATATCCTAAATGTTGTATCAGGGCAAGTTAAAATATTCTCCCGCCTCCACCACTGAGGTCTCTCTCTGCTGGAATGGAAGGTGAAGCATCTAAATGTAGGCACATTTTGGTACCTTAATCTACAACTGAATCTTATATGCAGAGTCATCAAGCAGAATCCAGCAAAGAACAATAAGGAACTTACAGAGGAGATGGCATGGGAAGAAAGACAACATATTAAGTCTTTTTTCTTTCTGAGGGTTTTAATGACAGAATGTATGCTACTACAAGGAACTGTGCTGGCACAGAGAAACAAATGTGAGCTAAAAATTTTACTTCTAATAGCATATAGGTTTTCTAACAAAGTAATAGCTTAATATTTCATACCACTACAAGATTTTTGGCTAACTATGAACAACACAAAAAACATCAAAGGCATGTGAGCTCATCCTCTAACAAAACCCACAAATATGTCTGATGTTTCCCTGGAATATCAAATTCATTGATGCACTGGTAAACTATTTCTGTTATTTTATCACTTTGTTATTAAATGTTTTATCACCTCCATATTACAAATTAGCATAGTCAAAGCACTTTTGCATGCATCTGGGATTTTTTCTTTCAGCTCCACATCACTAATCTCACATTTGGACAGCTGAGGCTAAAACACTCTTAGTACTTCAAAGTACATTCTCTAAATATTTCAAACTAACAAGCTACAAATTTGTTTGGGAACGATCTTCATGACCAGATATTGGAAAATATCCACTTTTGCTTATGCTGAAGAGCTACCGACCACATCTTATGTTTATTTATGTACTTTTGTCCTTTACAGAAGCAAAAGAGGCTTTTAACTAGGTTTCTTGTAAATCAATTGGCTTCTTTATATACCTCAGTAACAACTATTTCTTAGAATCCTTACGAGATAGCAACACTGGCAAGACTCCTCAGTCCAAAATTTTGGTTTCCTTTCATAATGTTAGAAATTTCATGGCAAAAAGGAAAACAGAAAGGAAGTAAGTTGCCCAGCAGATCATAGGCCTCTACAGTGCATCTGTTCACAGAAGAAAAAAAAAAACCCACCTTCAGTATTATATGTTCAGTTGATATTGTTAACTGCAATATTCCCTGTACTCACAAGTTGTTCATTTTGATTGAATTCTGAAAATCGGGTGCTATACCTTGACAAGTACATGTGCTGGCAAACCCTAGAAAGAAGCTTCTGACATATTTACTGTTGATTTAAAAATTTTTATGTACATATGTGGTCAACCTTCTATGGACAGACTGTGATTTCCAATCCATCAGAAAATCCTAATAGTATGATAAACATTTGCTCTGGCTTTTTCTCACAAAGAAATTATATAGTAGTATCTTCAACCAATTAAATTGATTTCAATGTAGAACAATCTTAATATTTAATGCAATTCAATTCAGAACAACAAACTCTTCCTACATAAAGAAGGCAACTGAAAAATTTGAAATTAAGAGATCTAGCAGTGGAAGCACTGCTCAAAAACCAGGGAAAAATATGGAAGAAGTGAACGAAGTCTAAAAATAAGGAGAGAGAATATCTAGAAAAAAAATTGAACCAGTTGTAATGAAGTATATGTCTTTGAATAAAAGGTTAGATTTATGTTTCAAGACACAAAAGTTAAGAATAATTTATTATAAATTTGTTATATCCAACAATGAAAATCTGGTATAATAACAGTACAAACCAATTTTATAGCTTTTCTTCTCAGTTCCCATTCATTCCATTCATAGGATCTCACAATAGTTGGAGGCAAGATATGAGTATCAGTTTGAGTACCACTCTCACGTTTTGGGGGTGTTTTCATCGAACCTTTGCTTGCCCTTCTGGCCTGGATGAAAAGAAAAAACCAAAGCCAAGCAAGGCATTGAGAAGAATACACAGAAATAACATATGCAAATAGAGACCTGCAAACCACAAGTGGATAATGATTTTTACATTTAACAATGTTTTTGCTGCCCATGCCCCACTAAAAGGAAAACATTAAGTACCTGATGGATTTAATTTCTGACAGAAAACCTTTGAGGCAGAGGCCACAGCTGAGTTGCAGGCTCCTGTCTACCTAGTGAGTGCTTAATTGTTGGATTTTAGAAAAAACGGGTCTCATCACCACCAGTATTTTATGATGCAGACACCTCAGTTTGTCTTCATGAATAGACTAAAAATCAGAAATCATAACTGGGAGAAGTGCACACATCTCTGCTATAGCTGGGATATAAACTGTGTTTCAAACCAAGGGCCAGTTCAGGACTGCATTCTTTCCACTGCTAGGGATCTAAAATTCACAAGTGGACCACAGAGAATGTTGTCCATAAATCCAAATCAAGTCTTTGAATTTCACAGAACACCATCACATTCATTATTGATGACTCTCCTTTTATTTTTTAATATGTTCCATAACTCCTGTCCCCAGATATCACTACACCCTCATCCAGCACACATGGATGGACTGCTAAGCTAAAGCTCCAGTTAATGTGATATCTGACATATCTTCTGTTGCACTTATTGGTCCTTTAAGCTACTTTTGCAAAAATGAGGAAAAGAAACACCAGACACAAGACCTGCTAGGCTATGGACTAGCAGCTTTTATCACTGCCAGAATGCTTTGGATTTACTTATTCTTCTATGAATAGTTAAGGTGAGAATGACACTAAGTAGAAACATCTCTTCAACACTTTGAAGCCCTGGAAAAGACGGACCTTCAGACAGGCAGAGGATTTTACTTCTTTCCTAAAAATAGGTATCATCTGTTCTCTTTTAGAGAGGACAGACCAACCAGTGACCCAGCAGCTGTATAGCAAGAGGCATGGGCAGTGTGTACCTGTGCATGTGGAACAAGGTATTCAAACTGATGATGGAGCTCAAGCAGTTGAATTAGCTCTGCATATTTTTTTGCTTTTTCTATATTCAATTGAATGAACTTATCTGGATCTTCAGCAAAGATGTATGCAGCTTCTTTTGAACTGAAAACATAATATTTCTCCTTGTGCTTCAAAATTCCAATAGCAGGATTTCCTAAAAATGAGAATAAAAACCAACCCAAAACAAGCCTCACAAATTAAAATAGTGAACAGTATGATATCCAATACAAAAGACATTTGTAATCAAGATGCTGTGTTTTCCTTAAGTTAGTTTCATTTCCTTCATTTCTGAACTCAGTATAAACCCTTAAAAGCAAGCTGTTTTAAAATATGGAAAACTGTATTTTGTTAGGTCAGTAAAACTGCTTTTGATCAGTTCACATCCAGCATGCCTTAGGTGCAGCATGTCTCAGAAAAACAACAGATAAAACACATATAGCAAAGGCCTAAGAAACCAGTTTTTACCCTCAAATGTTTCCCCTAAAATCTCCAGCAGATATCTGATTGCAGATCAGTAATGCATTTATACCAAAGGGCATAACACTGAGATGAACTGAAGAAGCAGATAAAGCAGCTGGGAAGCTGAACAACAAATTAACAGAGAAAATGAAGTGTCAATAAAGGCCAAATAACTTATACAGGAAAACACAAACTGATTTCAAGGACAGTGGCAGGTTGGGCTTCAGATGTCATTGCACAGGAAACACCAGAAACCTCATAGCCTTGAACATACTCAGTCAAAAAAGAAATTATTAGTATACAAACAGAGGAAGAGAAGAAAACCAATATTATAACAAACTGTAATAATATTTGTAATAATACATTTTGTTCCAACACAACAGAACAAGTAAAAGGGAGCTAGGGGTGATCAAAGGCTTGTGATACCTTTCATAGAAGGAGGGGTTAAAGAAGAAAGCCTCCTAAGCATTAAAAAGAAAAAAAGAAATTATGTGATAGGGGGTTATAAAACCATGAATTGTGTGCAATATAAAATTACTATTTAGTAATTTTCCTAACAGAAGGACTATCTTTGTTGAAATTATCAAGCCAGAGCTTAAAACCATCTCAAAAAGAGGTACCCGTTCAGAGCATATATAATTATAATTGTGGGGCTCTTGAGAATAAGAACATCCCATGACAAACTCTAGACGGATTCCAAAATCAATCAGATAAATGAAAAACGTCTTTGAAGGATTATTCAACAGAAGGTTACAGACTCAACATTAATCAGAGGAAATCCCATAACCACCAACTGCTAGAACAAGAAAGGATATAATTAAGGAAAGATCACTCTGACTTAAATTCTCATAATTTTAAAGTGTTCATGACTGTCCATGTGCGGTAATCAGATACAGGGCTAGAGAGACCTTCAATCTAGCTAAGGACAGCTGTTCTCGTGTGCAATACTAAGTAAGTGTAAGTAAATTATATTGCCATTAAAATATCTGTTCCTTAATACTGACAAGTAAATGGCCATATTTTCCTCCCAAACTCCCATAGGTTTAAAAAAATTCTATATGGACAGGTTCTAGAAAGGATAGAGAGATAGAAAACATGAACTAGGATAGCTGAAATAAGGCTAACTTTCAAGACAAATGAGCTTAGAGAGACCAAAAAATCCTACAATTAGTTGACTTAATCAAGTGCACTTTTGCATTCTTTTCAGGAAAGACTGACTATTTAAAAATACATATGAGGTAGGCATGAATGGCTATGTTTGTTACATATGGATGCACAAAATAGAAGGCATGGCCATTTCCCTATGCCTCCATTGCTGCACATTAACAACAGTAACCAAACCTGTATTCAGCTGCAGTGTAGGTTATACAGACACACATAGAGCAGGAGGAGACATTTATCCATCCCATCTTGTTTCTGCCCCTGCTTCCTCTTCAACCCATCCTGCCTTCTACTAAGGGCAGTTTATTTGTGTATTTAAAAAAAGATACTTTAACAAGGGAAATAAGTTATCTGAGGTGAAAATTGCAAATGTGGGAAAACAGTATTCCAGTTCTGACATAAGAGGATGCATTCAGAATGCGTTTACATTTTTTCTAATCCTTGTGTAAATATACAGGATGGAAAATACCTAACTACAAGCATACCTGGTAGGGTGATACCTTTCACACCAATTGAATGTGCACAGAAACCATGGTACTGGATCAGCAACTGATCAAAATTATCAGTAGTCTCTGGAAAAAGCCATTCTTGGCTCGTGAAATCAGAAACATTCACTCTGGTTCCTAAGAAATGATGAAACAAAGGAAGGACTGCAATATTAAAATATCAGATTACTAAAAGCTAATAATATTACAGGATGACCAGATAACTCTAATTTCTATGGGATGACCTGCAGTGCCCAGACCCCAAAAGCCAAAGTTTAGTCCTGCCTTGAAAGAGAACCTACTGAAAATCAGTTTAGTAGCATTAGTTTTCTTTGAAAACATGGGACAACAACAGGAAGATAATATTTTATTATTTGATTTTGTTTTCACCTACACGTGCATTACAAACTCCCTGGTATAAAACTTGGTTCCTAGGAATACCATCTTACAAACAATCTCTTCTGGCAACCAAAGCCCCATTAAATTATTTTGTTTATACTCTACCCCTCAATTTCCAAAGTTCTGAAAGGTATAAAAAGACATGAACACACTTAAAAAAATTACTAAAAATTATAAATATTCTCTGATCATCCAGCCATTTTTGTAAGGTATACTTGTATCTAGAAGCTCTATTTTAATTTTATGTGCAAAAATAGAATCGCAAGCTACACTACATGAAAATGTAAATCTACACCCTACAAGGCTTATTTTAATTTACTGTGCAAATTCTGAGTATTAAAAAATCAATATATAGCACCTTCTGTAAAGCACCTATTGTAAAGAAAATTCAAGCTACAAATTCTTGGAAAATTAAGGAACATGAAAAAGTTTCAACTTTCCATACCCATGGTTTCTTTTATCCTTTCCACATCACTTTTCACAGTCACTCCTTCCAGAAGAGATGTTAGCATTTCCTCTGGAAAAAGCTGTGATTGGATTTCCAAGAATTGTTGCAGATTGTCAGCCATATTTGTGAGGAAGGTTAGCAGTAGCATTTCATCCTGAAAGCCAGTCCAAAGCTTAGAAAGTTCCATAAACAGAGGCTGGAACATAAAGAAAATTATTTGAAATGCAGATTTCTTTTATGTCTATGCTGCAACCCAAGCACTGTGCACAACAATCTCAGCTATGAACAAAGCAGGGCTGATCCCCAAGGCCTTCAGCAACCAGAAATTCCAGGGGAACTCGGGGACACTCTAAGAGGAGCTTCCATCACATATGCCTAAAGAAGTATATTCAGCATGTCAACCCACAGGCAAGAGTTGTACTTTTCTATATTTTACTCCAGAGCCTTTCTCAAATAAATGTACTCTGTGACCATGCTTTGAATTTAGCACTTCACTGACAACACAGTTTTATAACTGAAAATATGGTGTACAGGAGTAAGGACCAGAAGGAATACACCTGATTCATTACTAAAGTAGGTAAAACCACACCTATACACAAACTACCAGGTTTTGTTATTTTGTCTGCCCTGCTTCCAGAGTGAGCTGGTACCACGGTCCCCAGGCCATCATGTGTGTCAAATGGAAGGGGTGCAGGCCTCTTCAGAGCGGTGCAGGGTTCAGGGCAAAACTGGAGGCTGCCCTTCCCAGCACCGACAATGCTGTTGGCATACAGGTGTAGGCACATAAAGAAGCAGCCTATAAGCTTTAAGTTTCAATGCTGTTTTCAATGACAGTGACATAAAATGGGCCCTGCTACATCTACACACACAGAGAGCATTTACAGGAAGAGATTCAACCAATCTGAAATGTACATTCAACCACACATTTTATGCATGTTAACAACATTATCATAAGAGCAGCCAACAGAGCCAGCTCTGGAATTCATCAGCATTGCTAATGCTGTGGAAATGTTATGGTTACAAAAATGGAAGAAACTAAAGGAAGATCAAAAACATTCTTAATAGAAAAAGCGAAAAATATTACTGAAATGTACTGTTTTTCCTAAAACAAATGTTTGCTACAAATATAGGCCTCATCCTATGCTTTTTAAAAGACAGAATGCCCTGCTTCTCTACCTTTGTAGAGGATCTAGCTTGTCAGCAACAAGCCAAAGACAGTAAGTTATTTAAATGGTGTGTTAATAGAAAAATCTCTACCTGAAAAGGATCTGAAATCAAAAGGCATTATATATTCTGTCTTCAGTAGAGAAGACAAAACAACTAACCAACTAGAAGAGAAAAAAAATTCCAGGAAGGCAGCAAACAACAATAGACAGCTTTTAGGGAAAAGGGTAAGGTATATCAGTCACTCAAGCCCCACAAAGATATAGAAGAGGAAAAACTGCTTTGAGTAGCTGGACAAAAGGGGAAAATGTTCTCCAGATGACAACATCTGGTTTATAAAATCAAAAGCATACATAAATTGAAGCTTGGATCACTCAGCTAAAGTGCCGTTCCCATGAGTTTCCAGCTTAGATCCTCTTATGGGAAGTGTAAAAAATACTCTGAGTAGGTGGGGGTCATGACCTTCCTCTTCCTCCACAGTAGGCTTTATTTTGCTTTCTAATAATTAGCTCAGAATGTTAAAAGATAACCTAAAACATGTATGAAACTGCATGCTGGTGCAGCAGCTAACCACAAGGAATTGGAATGATAATCAAATCACACAAAATAATGAGCTCTGACAAGAAAAGCAAAGTAAATGAAGCTGGTTCCTACCATATTTCTCTCCTGTTTCCTTTATGACATGCCAGCATAATAATCCCAGGTTTTCACTCGTTAAGCAGCCTCCCTTATAATACCTGTAGTTCACAGCACTCATTCCTTTTCCCCCTAACACCTCCTTTCCATGTCCTGTAGCTCCCAACCAAGGGTGCAACAGTACAGAATACCAATCCTTCAGTGGCTGCTCACTGGCCAGAGAGCACACAAACCCCATTTCAGACCTGATCTTGGTAAGGCTCTAACTGTGTGTCTCTAGTTGCTCTTTTTTTTTCCCATAAAACTTGCAGAAAATGACATATTTTGAGATCTTTGGACTCTGACAAATGTGACTGAAACTTGCCAACAGGTTCAGAAGCTATTGGGAGGCTGACATCCCCAATTTCTTCAGAAAAATTGTATCAATGACTCATACTGTAATTACAGGTATTGTTATCTGAGGGAACTTTAAAAGAATCATACTCTGTTGGGCTGTTTTCTGCAATCATTATGTTCTTACAGTTTCTGCAACAAACAGGAAAGAATATGTACACATACAAAAAAGGAAGATATCACTGTAAATCTACAAATAATGACAACTCAAGACACTTACAGTAAAATAACATTTAATTTCTTTGCTCCCTTTTTCTACCTTACCTTTTTCTTATCTTAAGAGCAAGTCTTTTAGTTACCCCTTCAAAAATCACAGATGATATTGTACTAGAGGGAAAATTTGTAGCCTCTTGATAAACATAAACTATTTAAAAACACACCAGCAAAGTATCTTACTTTAATAATGTTTTCCACTAAAGAAGTAATGGGTTTTCTACTCATAATACTCACAAAAACTTCTCTGGACTCTATGGAAGTTTTATCCTGCACTGTGTTTTTCAATACCATCATTGCTGCTTCAAACTGAACATCCAATGATTCAACTTCTTGAGCACTTGTAATTGCATTAGACTGGAAAGAGAACATCAGGTAAGACGCATCATACTCCAAAAATCAAGTATTTCGTAATAAGTATTTACCTGGGCCTCTTCATTCAACTATTTTCAGCACAATTGCTTTAGGGAATGAAATGTACTCTAGCTATCCACAAAATACATTTTCCCTTAAATGTTCAGGTGTTCAGGCACTTCAATCACACAAAAATTACCAATTTTTATAGAAAATCTTCTACATTTTCCCAATGAAGAGAATTTAAAAAAAAATCTTTTTTTTTAATGCCTTATACAGGAAAGACTAATAAAACCTGCAGTTTCTCAGAAGACAAATGAAAAGATCTTCATTAACATAACAAGAATTTAAATTGTATTCTTCAAAGACTTTTGATGACTCCATATATTTTGGGGGTGTCTGCAGACTAAAACTGAGATGATTTATGGATTGATCAAGGAGATTTTTTTCTCTCATGCCTTTTGGGGCAGAGAATCAGTATGCAAACAACTGTTTAATGGTAGACTTGCCAGTGCCAGGCTAATAGGTTAATGGTTGGATTCTATGATATTAAAGATATTTTCAAACCTAAACAATCTATGGTTCTTTATCTAAAGATATGTTTGATTTTATTTCATCTATTTCCAAATATTTTTTCTCTTTTATTTCTGTCCTGTGCAAGTAGGTAACTTGAAGACATTCCATCTGCAATAAAAGTCCACAGGATATAACATCTCACCTGAAGGATGCAAAGGAAGGCTTCGTACTGTCTCACATTGAATAGTGCTTCTTTTAATTTAAAAAACCTAAGCCGGGAGAACCTTTGGGGGTGTTCCTGCATGGATTCCAGCAGGGCTGTGTAGCGGTGGGCCAGCAGCTGGCAGGAGTTCAGACGTTCATCGAGAGTCCGCGTAGCTGAGGGAATGGCTTCGCTCAGGATGCCTGGCACTATTCACATGGAATAAATATGAAATATTTATAAAAATAACTAATGAAATCATTATCACATGGTTAAAGTGCAGTATTTGAGTGCATGATCTTCCAATGAAATTTTGATTTCTACTTTTTGTTCTTATATTCACGCATTTCCAAATACTTGCAAACCAGATTCAACCACCCTATCTCACCAGTCAGGCTGCTGCAAATATTTACAATTACAGGTGTGGAAATACCACAGTCAAGTCAAGGAATGTGAGAAAACTTGTTTTATAGTAGATGCAACTCTGTTGCTACGACTGACATGGGTTTCCTGAGAGAGTCTGCACAATTTTCAGTTTCCTAATTTGTAAAATGCCAATAACAATACCATGCCTCCCTGAGATGGGAAATTATTGGAGCAGCTCCAGTGAAGAAGTCCAGGAAGAATGAATTGGGAATACCCAGCTCAAATGCCATTGTTTACTTACAGTCATCAATGCAGCTTCCTCCTTTCCGGCACTGCTTGTTGTACAAACGAATTCCTGTCACTAGCATAGCAAGATCTTTCAGCTGTTGTTCTTTGTCCTTCTTACTGAGTGAGATGAAAGTAATCATCTCTGTCTGGGGGAATACACTCTGCAAGGCAGCTGTAAGCATTACAAAGTGGGAGAAAACCCTCAATATGAGGGAACAGAAAAGAAAATCATTAAATAACCAAAAATAGCCTCTCTTGAACAAATGCAAAAAGTAGGAAATCTATGGGAAATTTACACTTCAAGGCTGAGCAGTGACAGTTTGGATAGCAAGCATTCATCACAGTTTACCACATTTGTAATCTAAATATCAGCAAAGAGAAGGTGAAATTTTATTTTCTCAAGAAGAAAAGCCCTGTTTCACAGCTGGGAGTTTACTGACCTGTTACCTCCCTGACAGCCTCAATATCTGTTGGGGACCCCAGGCCAGATCTCAGCAGCACATAGGTAACCATCTTTTGATACACATTCTCCATTTCTTCTTGCACACGAGGACCACTCTCTGTGATGGCTCTAACTATAGGAGCCAGTTTTCCTTCCAGAACACGCTCCTGCTCCCTCAGTAATTCATCTAGGAAAGAAGGACACTTAGAAAGTGCTATCTAAATCCTTGGAAATTTGGCTCACACAGAGGGTGTAATTCATTTCCACAGTCAGAGCACCAACTTAAGGTTTCTGAAGCACAGGTACGTGAAAGAGATGCTCGTAGTACCACACTATTAGAATTAAAACCAGCAGAGTTAAACATTAATGGAATGTTAATTAGCATGATTAACATCAGTCAGTAGAGCCCAGAGAACTGTTCAGGCCAAATTAAACAGCAAGTCTCTGGCTCTCTGGACTCCTCTGACTGTAGGAGGACCTAACTTACACACACACATTTCAAACACACCTGAAGTTACATGCTCAAGTCTGAATACTACTCAGGATCTCAAAAACTTGCTGGAGTTACTGAGCTTATACAGTTCAGAGGATTTAGGAGCATCTCCCAGTGTTGCTAATTTTTGGTTTTAATCCATGCTAACAGGAAAAGATCTTCATTATCTCCCCACAGAGAAATGCTTTTTTCACGTCTATTCTTGTTCTGTGTCTTCTATTTCCCAGCCAGCCTCCACTGTCCCTTTGAGATCAGGAATTACAATTACAGCAGAGGCATTTTCCCCATCTCATTTTATTTTCACATTCTCCTTCTCAGACCATATGAAATTACTACTGATGAGACAAAAACATACTCAGCTAAAGCTGTAACTGATTGTTCAAGATTACTCAAATCTCCCAGTTAGGGATATTAATAAAATACTGAGTTCTGAGTGCCTTTAGACACACAGGTGCAGGTGCAAGCTTTTCTTGCTGAAGGCAGCTAACCACTGAACCTGAAAGTGTAAGTGTCCTCAAGCAACCTAATGCATTATATTCAGTAAATCTTTCAGACAGCATGAGAAGAGTGTACTCTCAAATCTAATGTACACTTTTCCCTACTGCATCCATACTGAAACATCAGACTCCTGTACAGTAAATTTCTCCTGGGATTTTTATTTTGTTTACTGCCAGGATTCATTTAACAGTAATTACTATTCTTAAATTATAAACTCAGCATCAACTTCTATGAAAACATATTTGAAATTACCTCGGTCTGCATAGTTCATATCAAAGTAAACTTGCATCTTAATTGTGCTTAGGGATGGGTTTGTTGTATCAAGCAGTCTGGTAACACAGAGCTAAAAAGAGAGTCAGAGAAGTGAGTTCTTTCTGGGGAAACATCTGAACTGACAGTGATCTACTAAAGGTTTCACAATAGCTGTAGAGTCCCCTCACTACCATTTTCTCAATATAAAGCTTTTCTAAGGCATTTATTTATGGAAACATAGTCCAGTCTTTAGCTACAGAGCCATGAGAATAAAGCAGAACTAAAATTTTGAAAGTGTTCATGTAATTTTAGTTACAGGAACAGGTAGCAAAGAATGGTATAGTCTTAGATAAGTAGTGACTCTCAACATCATGTCAGAATTACCTGGATAAGATCCTGCATATCGTTTTCTGTAAGCATTCGATCCATATTAAAATCATTTCTTGGATCTAAAACAACAGCTTTCACCTAGAGATTGCCAAAAGAAAGATACTATTTTACATCACAAAATATCATCTTTGCAACTCACTTTTTATTTTCTGAAAAATCTCAGATGCATTCAATATTTCTTTACCATTCTTTTTTATCCATTTCAGTCTTTGATAATGAAACAAAATTACTTCATTTCACATCTCACCAGTTTCAATCTCAGTTCTCAAGCACAAATGAAAAAAAATTTTTTTGTGATACAAATACTTAAATATAGCTCCTTTAAATATTACTTGGAAAAGTATTTTCCTAACTAACATTTTTTGAAAATCCATCATGGTTGTTCATAAACTTCTAAGTTGGTGTTATATGCATCAATATAAACATTTACTATTTGAATTTTAAAAACCATAGCATTTTACATGCAAGAAAATAAGTGCATGTTTGCAATTGGTGTTCATGCTGGGTGTCTTGCCAGCCACTTGTATGAATTTTTTACTCATTAAAATTTTCCTGCTTAATTGATTAATACTGCTTTTGAACCCATCTTTCTTCTAAAGCTGCAGTGTCACCTTTAGGGGAAAAAACAGCACATTAACAGTACTGCTGTGAAGCGTTTACATTTATATACAAGTTTATCAAGAGCTGATCATCAATAAAAACGGAATCTAGCCCATATTTCTTCAGACACAGCTTTGCAGGCACATCCAGACTATATTCTGCAGCAGTGCTGTGTCTCCTAAGAGATGCCAAAATGGAAAATGTTTTTAGGATACTTATAGTTGTCTACCAAGGACAATACTGAGATTGATTCCATTAAATTTTTACTTTAAGTGGGATCAAAGCCCATTCCTTCAAATATTCAGCCCATTTATACTACCTGGCCCTGTCTGAGCAGAGAAACAAACAAAATTATCCATCACAAGAGAGGGAGGAGGTGAACATTGAAGAACAAATATAGCTGCTGCATTAAACATTCACCTATGCATCACAGGTTCATTTATGAGAGTGTGAAGAAACGTTATTAAAACTTGGTAAAACTTCTCCTTTTCACTTCTGAAAGAAAACAATGTTTTATCTGCCTGCAGAAGAAAGCTCCGAGTTGGAGTTCAGAGAGTTTGCAGGACTCAGGACCTGCAGCCTTCTTGGAGCATTATATTCACATAAGATTTCAAGGGAATAAAGTTATTTTTCATGTTTTTAGGACCCAATACTGGGGCTGAGTGCCCCTTTAAAATACCTCAGCGCAGGCAATTGGAAGCCAAGATATTTCCAAGCTCGGGTCACCCCTGACAGCCTCAGCTGCCGCCAGCCCCCGAACGCTTCCTTTGGCGCTTACCATGAAGGCCACCAAGGTTTCCGAGAGGCTTTGTCCCTGGGCAGCGCACTCCAGGCCCACCTGGCGGACTATTCTCTTGATGACACTTCGGGTCAGCTCGCCGGACATGCTGGCCAAGCACACACGCCTTAACCGGCTTACATTCACTTCAGCGAGGGTCCCTCCGGCCCGAGCCCGCCGTTT
>VYZP01025218.1:292-11913 GCA_013400635.1 Hypocryptadius cinnamomeus
AACTAGTCTCAAAATGGGATTGAATAATGTCTTATGTATCTAGACATTTCTTTCATGGAGTTCTGCAACTCCAGAAAGTCTCCTTTTCTTCCAACCACAAAATAAGAATTATAAAGTAACTTTAATGGATCAAGGGGATATCTTTCTTCAAGCTTCATAAATTACGCATTATGGCTCTAACCTTGAAAAATAACCATGTTTATTAACGCTTGGCTACACTTTTTATTGCTCTTTCTTGTTAGATTCTGTGATCTTAATATTTAAATATCTATTTCAGTAGTTGCAGCTTCTCTCTCTCTAAAGAAGAAATAGTCACTTACAATAAATCACTAATTTGTATTTTAATCATTCCTGGAGAGCACTGAACATCAGAATCTTCCTGAACAGGGAGTCCTCATCATAGACATAAGTACAGCACCTAACACGATATCCTGATTTCATTTGGTACTTGCAAGGCTTAGCCATAGAGTTGCTATGTCATTCTTTCTTTGTGGATCTGTTAGGAAACAGATCAGTTCCAAGGGACTGGGTTCTGCCTTGCCAGCTGCCAATATGTCTCACAGAGTATCTTTGTGCATTTGCTGCTTTTTAGTTATTGCTGCTGTTGATGTGGAGCTCAGGGCATAGGTCAGAAATACATGGATTAAAAAAAAAGGCCAACCTTTTTGCCTTTATGACTTTTTGTAGGCCTTGTAACCACTGAGTATCACCTCTGAAATGTCATCTCTTTTCTTTATAAAGTTTGTCTTGAATTT
The DNA here is from genome assembly GCA_013400635.1 of Hypocryptadius cinnamomeus. Taxonomy (NCBI): domain Eukaryota; kingdom Metazoa; phylum Chordata; class Aves; order Passeriformes; family Zosteropidae; genus Hypocryptadius; species Hypocryptadius cinnamomeus. The sequence continues at coordinate 1,048 of VYZP01025218.1, forward strand.
GAAAACGAAGAATATGTATATCCAGGCCAAGCATAATAGCCCTAATATAGAAAAATGCACATAAAGTATGTCCAAGCTGTGAGGGTTGAAGTTTTAATCTTCAGTAGCCTGAGCCATGATTTTACCTTTTGCACTAGGAAACACCCTCAGATAAGCTTCTCACTTAGGTTTTTTTGACTTTAGCCTGTCTGATGAAGAGTCTGCTGCAAATTCCAACCAAAGAGTTGGTTTTACCTGCATTGCTTCCTGGCTTCTACTGTTTGTTGACATGGGGGCAACTGAAAGAAAAATTGTGCTGAAAACCAAGATTGTTTTAATTACTTTGAAAGGCTTATAGATGGGAGGGAAAGGATGAGTGAAGTTCAGGCCTGTCAAAAAGGTTTTTTAGGTTTGTGGTTTAAAGATGTTATGTTGCATATTAAAGTTTAAAAAGCTGCAGTCAGTAATGACATGTGCAGGCAATCCTGCTAGGCAAAGAAGAATGTAGCAAGGTGAAAGTTAATGTTTTCCATCTCTCAACAGGCTAAAAGTGAACAAATCAGTGTGAGACACCTGACATCAGGGAACTGGGAGGTTATCAAAATCCTGGCATATGATGAAAATACTCAAAAGATGTAAGCACTACTCCCTTTTTTAATAAAAATATTCAACTTACTAAAATTGAATCCATTAAACTCAAAATTAAATAACAATATTTCTTTCATTTTGGAGCATTACCATAACTTTGACACACATGAGTACATAAGAGGACAATTCATCTGCCATTCTTTTCCCAAATGCTTTTTTATGCAGAGGGAAAGAATCACACTGTGATATCACTTGACTCTGTATTTTTCAGAATAAAAGGAATCAACACACTGTGCAGCAGTAATAACATTTTGTTAACTTCTTTTCTGGTATCCAGATAAGAAGTCATAATAAATTTTTAGTACTTGATGAAACATCACACCTTTACTGCATGAGGTCTCAGAGTTTTGAGGATCCGATCCAACTTCATAAATTCAAATTATTTGTAGAGATTATCAGAGCTCCTGATTCTCACCCACAGAGAACTCTTTCCACAGCCCATCTTAGTGATAGAGTGGAAGGAAATGCAATGCATATTTGGTGCTTTTGGGGAGGAGTTTAGAACTAACACAAAATGTCTGAAGGCTTCACCTGACTTCAGTGGATCTTGCTGAATTTTCACTTTTATCTGTCCATGGCAAAAAATACACAAGCATATCTAATTCTGATTTGCTTTAAAATAAATGATATTTCAACAAGTACTTTTTTGAGGCTGCAAGAAGCCCCATCTTTTCCACTGGTACTGGAGAAAACCTTTTTTTTACAAGTCTTTCTATGGGTTTTGAAAATATATTCATAGAGAATTTCCTGGTACTTCTGCAAGGCTCAAGGATAAAGATGAGGTCTGGATGCAGTCAGGCTGCAGAGAGGTGACAGATGTCACAAGGGCTGTCTCAGCCACTTGAGGGATTGCCTTGGCCTCCTTCTGCCTGTCAAGCAGAAACTTTGTGGGAATCTCATCAGGGAAACACCAAGGGCTTGTCTTGGGGTTCTTGCAAAATCTCTTTCCACCCATGAAAAGTAGATAGAAGAAAAAAGTTGGTTTACAGCTGAATAAGGCTCTCAGATCTCATAAGACTTATTGTAATATATGACATAATTTCATTGTGACCTTTATCTGCTACTTGGATTTTTATTGTAAACTCTTGGAGTGAAGCAGAAACTTTCTCTTTTGTATTTATTTTTAATATGCAGAGAGGTGTCCGGGTTGCTACTGGAGCTCCTGGACATGACAGGAATTAAAACATGAGATCCTGTTTTCATCACAGTTTATACAGGAAATTGTATAGCTTCTGAAATAACTAATCTGTACATTGGATCTGAGTTTAATCTTGGAACTTGTATTTATATATTAGTATTTGATCTTCATGGATATTTGTGAACTTTTAATTTTTAAAAATGTTACTTTGGGTGTCTCTCACTTCTCTAAACACTACCCAACTCAGTTTACCAAACTGAGTTTTAACTTTTTTCCTCTTTTGGACACAGTTATTTCTTAAGCACTGAAGAGTCCCCAAGAGGAAGACAGCTGCACAGGTAGGAGCTACATGGAGCTCTGTTATCAGCTTCTGCATCCTAAGCCATAAGTGCTGTGGTGCTTGGTAATTATTTACATTGTGTAAAAATTGGTATGCTTGAGCTGTAACAAAGAGACTGTCACAGCTTTCCATAATTAAAATTGCCATTTTCTGAAAAACTGAAAAGTTTCTAACACAAAATGTTTTTGCCATTTACATCTTCACTAGTCTTTTATAAGCATCTAAAAAGTTAAACCTAAATTCAAGCATTTAATGTAACTGTGTTTTACTATATAAAAATATTTATAGGGTTTAATCATGTAACTTAAAGTGTGGGGGCAAATCACCTTATTTTCAGTGTTTAAACCTGAGGCTAGTGAGGTTTTCATGGTTTCCTACTAATGCTGATATTACCCCCCAGCACTATGAGTTATTGCAGAGCCAGTGGTGCTTTGGGCAGCTTTTGGATCCTGTGCACATAGCCAAGGTTACTTTGTTGTATTTTCTTCCAATATAAAATGTTTCTGTTCATTTTCTTCCCCCAGTGTATCGACAGTGGGGTCATTGAACCGTCAGTGTCTCTCATGTAACTTCTTGAAGGACCAGTGCACGTACTTCAGTGCAAAGTTCAGCCCCATGAACAGGCATTTTCTCCTGCACTGTAAAGGTAAGGCAAGTGCCCAGGCTGCAATGCTGCTTGCTTCTGAATTAATGTATTCCTTGAGAAGGGCATTAGGCTGGACTCTCACATTTAGGTCAGCAGTGGATTACTCAAAGTTCTGTACAGAGCCTATTCTAAGACTGCAAGTAAAGATGTTCTGTGAACTTATTAAATTAAAGATGTTCTGCTAAATTATGAGTGATGTCAGAAAGCTGCCCCAATCCTGACCCCTCTGTCCAAGTAAAGGACATCAACTTACATTCACCCTAAACAGAAGTCCTACACCAAAAAATCCAGAATTTTGGTGATGGTACTGTGGTTTGTAACAGTTTATTATTTTATATATTGGGATTGATCTTTTGTCACTATATCTAGTTAAAAAATGAGGGCCTGTGTTCTCTAGCAGTGTTTGTACACATGTATGTGCAATGTATCTATACAGCCTCATAATTATGTGTGTGGGTGTATCTACCAAAAAACAGATGTGGTTTAATCCCCAGAGACAGATCCTCTATATCAGTGCAATTGTAATAAATAACTCACAGTGTTTTACTATTAGCTGCATTCCAGTAGCACTAAATGGCACCAGTTGGCTTCAGAATTTCTGTATAAATAAAAATTAAAACCATCCCACACAGGGAAAGTTATAACCTACACATAGGAAATAAACACTGATATATAAGTGATAAAAAAAGGTTCAGAAAAGCACGGGACAATGCATAATAAAGTACATAGACCTGTTGTCCTTGAAACTTGCAAAATTTTACAGACACTGTCCCACCAGCATTTTTTTAATAGCTAAGATCAGAGTGCAAAGAGTAGAGGACAATTCATCTGAAATACATATGAATAGCTCATTTTATATTCATGCTTTTTCTCTATTTCTTTCATAACTCTACCATTTTTTTTCCCCACACAAAAATAAAATACCTGCTGACTTGAGCATTGAATGCATCCAGACAAGAAAACTATGAATATATATTGGCTAAAATAAGGGGTTTGTTTTTGGTTTTGTTGTTTTGGGTTGGTTTTTTGTGGAAATGCACCTACAGTACTTAGCTGATTAGAAGAATGTACAGACTGTATGGTTTATACATGGTTAAATCTGCAGCAGAGTTGATGGAGCTAATCTTGAGGTCCTTCTCTGAGTAATGAGCTCCTCATGCTTTAGGCAGAGTTTTCCCTTGTGCTTGACGTAATCCCTATGGGGTAAATCTCAGATTCTTGCATGAGAGAGGGTTGATAAATTGGGAAGAGTTTTTTGCCCTGAATCAGCAATGTGCTGGGGTCCAAAAGCATCTTGTTACTATTTTAGCAAAATATATTCAGCTTGTAATTTTTAATGTGCTTCTTGTATATAAAAATGTGGATGCCAGTAGGAGGTTGTGCATGTGATTACTCACAAGCTCATGACTTTCAGTGACTTTGGCAGTTCTCTGTTTGAGCTGGGAAGGCTATAGATCATCCTCCCAGGATTAAACCTACACTCCACTGAGTTGCAGTAGACTACCCTGAGCTGTAGATGTTGGGCAGGGATGCTAAACCACCGTCATTTAATTTTTTCTGCCTCTAACATTAATGTAGAGATAATGCTGGCTGGGAGTTAAGGGTCTTCTTCTTCTCCTGTGTTTCCTCAGAGCTTGGCAGGTACAGCAGCAGCATGGCCCCCATGGAGTGCCAGGGCCCTGGGCTGGGCTGGGCGTTTGGCAGTGTCAACCCTGGTGGCAAGGTCACCATAGATCTGGCATCAAAACTCTCCTGCTTGTGAGAGTATGAGCAAACTGCTTCCAGGAGACAAATGGCACATCTGTGTGTGCGTACACACTCGTTTTCCCACAGCAAAAAGCCTTCACCCAATTGTTACAAAAGCAATTTGCCCAGAAAAACCCTTGGGGGACTCTGGACTGGTTCTATCTGTATAAGTTGCAATTCTTCAACCTCCTGTTCACCCACAAGCACCTTTATTAGGTTTGTTTTCCTTCTTAGTTTCCCTCAGCCAGGAGATGTCTCTCATTTTACCAGCTGTATCCATCTCCAGAGACTCCTGAGTGAGGAGTTATTTCTTGCCTGGTAGATGGAGGACTGGCTGCTCAGCCTCTCAGTTTTGGCAGGCACATCCTTTGCACTTACTTTCCACACTGCTTGGGGATTTTTCCTTTAGCACTTCACAAACACTAGCAAGATATTTTTCTCTCCACTCAAATAAGATAGTTTAGAAAGGGAGTAATTGTTTCTCCCCTTTTGTACAGCAGGAAATAAGCTGTGGGTTTGGGTTAGTGGCAGGAGGTCAATGGGAAATCCAAGTGTTGTGCTTTGTTCTGATGCACTGTAACACAATGCTTCTGATACAAATTTGTCCTTTTTTTCCTCTGATCAGTGTTTTAATCTACTGCAATCTCCCTTTTTTCAAAATGTCATCATCCTTCTTTCAGTATGAGAAATAGAGATAGGCTGGAAAATGCTGGTGCTTCCCTGCTCAGAAATGGTCTTTCTTAAATAAGAATTGAAAGCAAAATGACAAATTCAGAAGTAAAAAGAGCTAGAAATAAAAACAAACCAAAGCATAAGAGACATCTTAGGAAATTATCTTCTTAGAGAGCTAAGGCAGAAAGCTGTGATTTGTCAACAATCTGCCTGTAAGATTTTTGTCAATCGTCCCCCTTGAGGGAGAGAATGAAACTGATAAAAATCTTCAGTGAAGGCTGTGAATGTCATCATGCTATTTATTTCAGGTATTTACATTTCCCTAGGCTCATGCCATAATTAATTGAGAGAGACAACCTCTCAAAACACATAAATTAAGCTTTGTCTCTTCACTCTCAAAGGGAATTGTTTTTTTTTTTTTCTCAAAAAGAGAGTTGTAACTCCTAATTTCAAAGGGTCCATGTCTTCATCTGCCATGGGGTCCTCAGGGACTTCAGCTTTTCTGTATTGTTCTTCCTCACCCAACAGTGACTGAATGCTTGTAATTTAAGCACTGAGGTGAAACAGAGCTTCTCATATGTAAATTCCATGTTGGGGGTGAGGACAAAAGATTTTCTTTGCAGGTTTACACTGGTGGGGATCTTCAGAGCAGGGCCAGCAGACTCAGCCACTTCTGAGTATGCTGAATGCTTGGTCATGCCAGTTTCACATACCACCTTGAGCATTTGCACAGCAGCTGCTGGCATGAAGAATTATTCCTTGTTTTTAGTTTCTTAATGGTGCAGTGAAAATAAAGTATGTGAACTAGGATTAGACTATACCACACCTGGATTTAACTGTGATGCTGTTGGTTTTGCAGAGTTGGCATACCAAGGGAGCTTCTTAAACAGATAATAATGTGAAATATATTTTTTCAACACATCTATAGTTTTTTCATAGAGAAAATAAGTGGATATTGTCATTAATTAATTTCCCAGTCACCCTGAAGTTTCTGAATGTCAAGCTCCTGTATTTTAAACAGTACCATTAAGTGCATCCATAATTATTTTATTCATCACTTAAAACTGTTTCACACTTTGTTGGAACTGTAGCCCAGCCTGTGTCATTTCCAGGAGGTACCAGTGGAGTTCCTGCTGTGTTTGAAGGGAATTGTGTGTATGAAGCTTCCAGGATCCTGTCATGTGTGATAACTGGTGCTCCAGTACAAACTACCTCACCCTTCCTCTGTTTTTCTTCTCTCCTCAAACCAGGACCAGGTGTTCCAGTTGTAAGTGTGCACAGGACAAGTAATACTGCAAGTGAGTATACCTTATGAAATAAATAAGTTTTCTTATCCCTAATTTCATTGGGGAGTGTGGGAGAGGGGAAAGTAAGCACATGAAAAATGTCATGCAAGTACATGAAAAGTAATTCATATAAAGTGCAATTAATTGCCTCTTAGCAGCATCCACATCAGCAAATGGTAAGGAAAGCAGTTAATCCTAATACTTTTCCAGATTTTTAGATATCTTTTGGACTAAATGCATGTGACTCATCTTCTGTTTACACTTGAGTAAATTAGATGGCAGGTTGGTCTTCATCCTTTTCACTTCCTATGTAGATCATGCTGCCATTGCAGTATACCTTCTGTGTTTCAGAGATGTTTTTAAAATTACAATCCAATTATGTTGAAGTCAGGTACAGTCCTTGAATGATTGATCATAAAAGCTGACCTACATATGGTAATCTAGTCCTTCTCTTCTATTTGTCAAACCAGAACAACTCCACTGACATTTTCAATGAGGACAAATCCAATAATAAAGGCTTTTTAGGAGGGTATTCTATACCTCTATTTGTCAAGTTTTACTCATTATTTTCTTGTATATTGATGCCAGTATTTACTGTTACTGTTTCCTGGCTGCTGAGGTGCTTTTCAGTGGAAGACTGTCCTTCAGCAGTTGAATTTTCCTGGTGGTGCAGCGGAGGTAACAACTCTGCCACCTGCAGCTCCACTGTGACTCCACTAGCATGGAAGTGTGGTTTACAGGAACGGGGGACAAGTTTTCATTCAAAAGCACTAAACCAACTCTTACATATCCTCATTTCATTACTGGAATTATCCCCAGGATTTTTCTCAGAATCCAGAAATCCTGAACTGCACCTGTCTGCATTCCCTTTATCCTGGGCCAGTCACTGTTCAGTGAAGCTAATCTTTCATGTTGAAGTACCATCTGATAAACAGTGCCATGCTATGAAGTGTTAATTAATATCTGCACTTTCGTTTCCTTTTTTTTTTCCCTTTTTTAAAGGAAATTTGTGTTTGCATTTTTGTTTGTGTTTGCAAAGCCCAGTTCCACAGTACACCCAGGGCACTGAGTTTTATCCAGCTCAGTAAAGGGTAGCTATTGCTCAAATTATTGCATTTTAGACTTCTTTGGAGCTCCTCATTTCTGTGAAGGCAGGCTTTTGCTCTTTATTACCTGCATCTAAAGTACTATGGAGTGTGAATTACTGAAATTGAGATTTATGTGCAGCACCTTAGAGTAAAATAAAGCAAGTCAGGATAGAGGGACGTTGTTTGTTGTAACAACAAAAAGCCAAATAATGAGAGATAATTTACCATTAGTGTTTCTGTGCAAGATTAGATTATCCTCTTCAATTCATAAAGGATTGATTAAAGATTATTTCAATTATTCCATCCTCAGACTATAATTATACTATTTTGGTTGACTGCCCAGAGCAAGCATTCTCCTCAGATTATCTGTTTTGGCCCTAAGTGAAGAGTTTATTATTTAATTTAAAAAATCTAAATTTTGGAAGCAAGATCAGTAATTTGAGTTAAAAAAAAACAAAAGAACAAATTAGCCATTCTTTCATGTGTAAAAGGGTTGCTTGAAATAAGTCTGCAGCTTTAAACCAAGCTGATGGTCTTGCTCTTGGCTGAAGTGCAGAAGACAAAGAAGGACGTGCAGTGACCACATTTAGCTATGCTGGCTAAATATTGCCTTGGAATAGGTAATGTTGGGGAAAAAGAGGCCTGCATGAGGCTTAGGATATTGCCCAGCAGAGCAGCCTTGTGCTGCTACAGCTGCTCTTTGATTTTGTCAGAGATGCTGATGTTCGTGTTGGTCATCAGAACTTTCCTTAGTAGTGCATAATGAAAACAAGGCCCGCCAAAGCCAAAAAATTGAAATGGCTGTATATATTTTTGAATTGAAATGTAGTTGCATTATAAAAAAGTATTTACAGAAGGAATTAATTTACAAGATTAATTTGCAAGATTATTGCACATTTGTCCTTTTTTAAAAATTTTATTGAATCTTGATGTATCTCTGGTGTGATGATTCCACATGCCTTCCAACATGGTTTTTCTTCCTGTTTTCTAGAGTTTTATATTTTGGAAAATAACCCTGTGTTGAAAGAAGTTGTTCTTAAGAAAAAGAATTACAAGACTGAAATCAAAATGCTTCACATTGAGGATTACGGTAAATCTGGCAAAATGTTATTTTAGCAAGCCAAAAGCTTTGTTTCAATGTTACTGTTTTTCATCTGTGTAACTACCAGCCTTTAATGTTTTGCTCTTTTCTTAAAAGAATTCCCTTTACAGTTATCACTGCCAAAAGATTTCACGGATAGAAACCAGTATGCCCTTCTATTAATAATGTAAGTATCCATTTGGAATCACTCAAAATAATAAAAAAGTGCTCCATAGAAAAGATTTAAATCTGAAATTTAGATGTTTGTTTACTTTTTTACCTTTTGTAGGAAAAAAAAATCTCATGGATTTGAGTTGAGAAATCAAAAGGCTTGTTCTTGGGAAGATTTTGTGACAGGTGCTGTCTGGTAGAGATGCCTGGGGTTCTTTTGTGCTAGTCAAACCTGGCTGTGCTTTGCTGTACTTTCATGTTTGGGAGGCACTGGTGTTTCTGATGGTGTAGCTTTGAGTAGTCCTGTGGTCTTTCCTGGACTCTTACTGATCCTGCCCACAGAGCATCTCACTCAGGGCATGTGCTCCTTTTTATCCCTGAGAGAAATGAGTAGGCCTTCCAGAAGGGGCTCAGTTGAGATGCATAAAGCAAAACTGCTTTTAGGAACTCCAGAATGAAATAAAAGTTACTTTTGATCATCAGTGGTTGAATTCATGGTAGGCATGATCCAAAGTCTGTGGATTTTTGTAGAAAAGCTGCATGGGAGGAGAATGGTATTCCCAGGAAACCTGTGCTCTTCTTTCAAAGGGAAATGGGGTGTGTGTTTCCTGCAGGGAGAGTCAGCCTTTAAGCTGTGTGTCTGCACATGTGTAGCAGAGGAGAAGAACAGAGTCATGTGAGTGTCTTGTCTTTCACCCTGCCTCCATCTGGATGAATGAGCTTAAAGTCTACCTGGGAAAAGCAGTGATGGCCAGCTCAGGGCATCACTCCTTTCTCCACCTGAACTCACCATGGTTGGAGAGAGCTTTCCTGGACCTACAGAGCTTCTTCCAGTGCCAGCTGGAAAGAATTTCAGTAGCGTGTGGGATTGCACTGCTAAACTGATGAAAATGCCACGTTACTGAGCTGTGTCACCTGGAGCAGGTCTCCCCTCAGTGAAAGCACAGATTCTCATTGTTGGATGTGAGGTGTTTACAGACCTGAGCTGCTGAATGATCCCAAATTCCTCAGCTCAGATCAGATAATAGGACAGAAAGGCACAAACCTGCTTATTTCTAAGCCCAGTTTGTGTTTTAAAACTCAGAATTTTCAGTTGTAATTATCTGCAGTTGTGGAAGCTCTCTTCTTTAATTGGCTCACAAACACATTTTTCTTCCCTTGTGGAGAAACAGGACACATGGATTTTATTTCATCTTTGAAGCATTTCCTGACATGATCTTGGAGGCATGATTATATTTTAAACAGCTCTTATACGAGTGCCAAAGGCAAACTGACTCTGTGAGTTGACCCCAGCAGCACTGCAGGGACTTGCAAACACTTGTGCTTATTCCTGCTTCTGAGAGCAGGGAAACACAAGGTGTTAGCAGTGCAATGCTCCCCTTTGCAAGCATCCCAGAAAAATACATAATCTGCCATAAACAGCTGTGGGAAAATATGGGGTTTTAAACTCATGTAGAACCTAGAGAAGATGGAAGGGAAAGATCAGAAACCTGACAAGTCCCAGGCCAGAAATCACAGGAAAAGGAAAAGTTAAAAAAAAAACAAACTAAAGAAAATACTATTTTGAATTGTTTTTCGATATCAAGAGTTGAAAGAAGTGAGAACAGTATTGAGTCAGGGTCTGAATTTAAATTTACCAAAGTTTTGGTACCCAGTGATCAAATAATGTGGCCAAGTCATGATGTATGGTTATGTTTTATAATTGTTTTGGGGTTTTTTATGATAGGTGTGTGGGATAAAAAAGAAAGTCATCAACTTAAGAGTAAAAATTGTTGTATCTACATTTATAGTATGGAGGCTTTGGTTCTTTTAGGTCAGATTCTTTGCAATACTGAATTCTCAATGTTAGCTTTAGCAGGGGTTATTTTTAGAAAACCCTATACACTAGTGAAAGTATGAAACTGAAAATTTTAAATCTGTCCTGGCTCATGTACTGTGGCATGTTTTGTGTCCTCCTTTTCCCTAGAAGAAATAGAAGTTACATTAAGCTGTATTTCTTCAGCAGCTTTTTACAGACTTAAAGCTAAGGTTGCCAGCAATCCCTTTTTCTATTAAAGAGGTCCCCAAATGA